>NEEE01004951.1:7168-30849 GCA_002278615.1 Pogonus chalceus | reverse complement strand
ATATATATATATATAAAATTGAAATAAATTGCTGATGTATAATCTTACCTTTGAAGCATTTTGAAACTGTTATATGCAGCTGTACATGAGAAAATATGCTTAAAATTAGTTTAATAACATTTTAAATAAATTTAAATTATAAAAATGAAATAATGAATGATTTTTCCTATCTACAAAATTAACATACCTATAGAAATGGTATAAATTATTTTAAAATTTATTAACTTATTAGCAATACATACACTAGTCAATAACAAACAGTCGAATTTATAATCAATTTATGATATATTTTGTTTCTTTAATTAAAACTGTATGAATACTTTACAATATGGACAAAAACACTTAGAGGTGTACATATTATATAAATACTTACAAAACAAAAGCGTCATATCCTAACACAAATAATTTTATTCATTAAATTAAACCATGTAATATACAATTTTAAACAAAAAAAAAATGGTTTTCTTTGACTCATTTGCATAAAAAAAATTAAATTAAAAAAGAAAACATTTGATTTTCAATGAATTTATATAAGGAATATTTTTTGAATTAATAACTATTACGTAATATCATAAAACTGCTACTATATGATCAGAAATGTGAATAATATGTGTATGTAACATGAAGAAAAATAATTTATTAATAATTCCTTGATGTTGAATGTAATCGAGCATATATCTGCAAATATGATTCGATTATAAAAGTGCCAAAAAATAAACGCAAATCAAAATATTAGGCCGCTTGTTCTTGTCCATTAGCTTCCTGAGATTTCATCACATCTGGTAGATCGGGGGGCGCAGAGAAAGGAGTCAATTCTAGTGGCTCAAATTCACCATTTTCACCTCTAACAAATAATATTCACATTTTATTAATAACAATTATAATTGTAATTCTATAGCCTGAATATATGTTACAAAATAACTTTAAACATTTTTGTCAGTTAAAGTCAAATAAATCAAAAGAATATACATAAAATATAAACTTAATTACTTAAAAGAAGATTTAGATCCACTGTATTAAACTTAAACTCCCCTAATCATATTTTAAAGAAATCTTTACAACTTATTGATAAATTTAAAAACGTTACATCAAATATAAGTAATTGACTTATCTTTTTTTTTTTGAAAAGTTTTTAATTAAAAACAATATATCTAAAAATGAATATATTTTATTGACCGAAATATGATGGAAGTTAAATGCGTTAACTTTTCTTTCTGGAGGGCAAAGATATTAGAGGAATAATTGTAAAATTAAATGCTAAACAAAACAAAGAAGTAATTCAAAATACTATTTTAGCCAATTTTGTTCTAATAAGTCGTTTTACCAAAGTATATATTTTATGTTTAGTAATAAAATTGTTTTTTCAGTTATTTGACTTTAAAAATGTTCGATTATTCGAGCAATATAAAATAAGGAGTTAAAATTTCAATAAGTTACTAATAAAATAGTATATACATAAAAATTATTATTCTTTTAATCCGAAGTGCAATTTTTTCATAATACATTTTTGAAAATTGAATATTTTATATTTAGTCTCTAGAGAACCTCGCAAGAGATGCATATTTTTCATATAATTTAACCAGAACCATAGATAAAAATATAAAAAACTTTAATTTGTATTTATAAACTTTTGTTGCACTTAAAAATTTACCAAGTATTCTGATGTGTAATTTTGAAGATATTTCAATATGAATAACTGAAAATTTATTCAAATATCAGTCAGCCGTACTCGAAAATAAATGACAAATCCAATTATTTTTATTAATTAATAAATTCAATTATAAATTATCTTAAATTTAAGTTATTAATTTAAATGTTTTCAGTTATTTTTATATAAAAACTTAGATTAGATTGAATAACTTTAATAGATAAGTCTGTATTTTAATTTTGTTTCTGCGTACTGATAATAGTTATAAATATTGCAGTTTTGAAATTTATATTTGCTTATAACTGTTTTATCCAAGATCTTGTACAATATACATATCCAAAGCCTCCTTTTACTTGTATCGATAAAATAGATATAATATATTAATACCTTAATGCTAATCCGACAGCTGCAGGGCTTTGTGCTTTGGCAGTGTTCGATGTCAAACCATAATCTTGCAAAAGTTTATCATCGTCCATAAGTGTGTTATCTTTATTAAATAACTGTTGATCTCCCGGGGATATTTTTAATATTCCTAAAAATAAATAATTTCCCGAATAGTTAGTGCTGACAAACAAGTTTGTTTATATATGAATTTTTGAATATGCCATGCAACAAAAACTAAAAAAATACCTTCTATCATTTTCTTTAATTCTAAAACTGTAGTAGTATCCTTTGCATCTGTAAATATTGTAAGTTTCTTCCTTCGGATCATTAAAAATACGTCCTGAAAATTTACTTTAGGTTAAAAATCATAAACAATATTTTTAGTATTTTAATACAAAAATTTAACTTAAAATTTCTAGGACTACTTACCATTTTATTATTTATTAATACCTGTTTTACAATAATATATAATATTACTTCTTTAATTTTATTACAAATGTCTTTTGATTTTGACACCGACGCACTGAAGGTTATGTAGAAAGCTTACCTTCAATATACGCAATCTTNACGCACTGAAGGTTATGTAGAAAACTTACCTTCAATATACGCAATCTTTATGTCAAGTTTTAAAATTTCAGTGATTCTCAAACAATGCAATTTTACAAACATTCATAATTTTCTAAATATGTTTGTATTGAAAGCTTATATCGTTGAATTATTAATATTGATCTATAATTAAATTTATAATTACGTTTAACGATTTAAATTGGTAAAAAGATTTATAAAACGTTAGTGAAGAAATTTTGAGTTTAGAAACACTGATTATTGTTTTTTAGGTTAGCGACTTGAATGATTTTACAATAATTAAGCAAAGTCAACATGCTATTGTAACCCTAATTACCTTTAACCTATATTTAATATTAAAATAAACAAATTGAAATTTTCATTCAATAAACTAATATATGATTGAAACAATTTAAATAATGAAATAAATCACATAACTGAGTGATTTATTTAAAACAATTAGAACTAAAACAAGTTTTATATTTTTACGAAAATGTAATAAATAATATAGTTTTTAAAAATACAAAGAAAAAATGGTTGTAGAAATAATCACTTTATTATTTTAATAGCGTTTATTTAACAGAAGTATGTTCGTGGTTTGCGGACAGAGAATCTGTTCATCTTGTTACGTTGTTGGATTCTCTTAGGCAATGGGAATCTAATCTTGGCATCATGGAACTGCTTGACTTGTGGACGTCTGCAGTTGGCAGCCTTGATTTCTTCTACTTTAATAATCTATAAAAGAAAATATATATTAGTTAAATTGAAAATCTAATTTATTTTATATTAAAAATGAAATAAAATTTATAGTTTTTTTCTATAATATAAATATATTTAATTTAATGAAGTAATTTAAAATTTAGGCAAACATTTAGTAGATATTCAAATAATAGTAAAATGAAGATATAAAAACTGTTTATAACTTTTTCTTTCTTAATTTAGTTTTAAAAGAAAAATCTTAATTCCAAACTTTTAGAATAATATGAAATTAAGTAATTTCAAAGGTCTTAAGTTCACAATTTCTTGAAACTACTCTTAACGATGATCTATTTTTAAGATATTGTACCGGTAAATTATAGACAATATGCTGGCGTATCGGTAAGTAAATATTTTTAAATATACATTGAAATATTACAGATATCACAATAAAAATAAATCTATTCTTATTCGTAGGAGATTTTTATAGTCTAGTCTAGTAGTGGCGAATCTAATACTCGCGGGTCAGGCTCTGACCCATATAAATTTATATTTTTATATCTTAAAAGAGAAGAAAAAACCCTTTATAACATCTCTTTGCCTTTTCAAAAGTGATTCACAGACTAATATTCAAAAAAGAGAGAACAAAATTTGGCCTAGTTCTTAAATTACTTAAAAAAAATATTTTCTAACTAATACGAATCACTTTTATCATTTAAAATAATCTTTTCATATTAATTTCATTTAGTTATCGCGTACCATAGGTTGGAAACCTCTGTTTTGATATTTAACACTGTCATAAATAGACTTACAATAATTTTTAAAATACTTTAATAATTATATGTTACGGAAAATGCAAATATATTAAATTATTACATACGAAAAATTACAATAAAAACAAGATAAATTCTTAACATAACAGAAATAAGAAATTAACCATAAAATTTTAATTATTTTAAATATAAACACGTTTTTACCGAAAATACTTCGAAAAAAATAAGCAATAGTTAAAAACTTACTTGAATAGAGTGGGCTCTGGCACGATGACGAGCACCCATATCTCTGTAACATTGTGTAACGGCTCCAGAAACACTTAAATCTCTGTATTCCCTGTACATATTATGTGTTCCCGATCTGGAATCATAACGCAACCAGATACCAAAGTTCTTAATCTTAATTGGGCTTTTTTCAGGGATTTGTTTCAATGAAACAATTTCACCGGTAGATTTCTTGAACTTTTTCAATTGACGCAAGAAATACCAGAAACGGGATTTCGCAACAATTCTGTCGGGAGCGAAGATCCTCATTTTATAGAGAGGAGTTGTTTTCTCCTTCTCTGTGGGCAATTTGCGCCCGATTACTTCGTATTCCTTCAACTAAAACAAAAGTATACATTAATAACCTTAAAAATACAATCACTGGTATTAAATTCATTAAAAATAAATCACAATTATTGTCACATACACATATTTATCACTAATATTAATTCCTAAGTTTTAAATGAAACTTAAAGCATGCTTCTGTCAACACGTGTGCAGACACAACAAATTTCAACAAAATACAAAATAAATCTACGTTAAATTATAATAAATAATATTATAATACTTAAACGAAGAGTATTTATGTTAATTTAAGATTAAAATTACTGATTTAAACAATATAATCACTAAAAATTAATAACAAACCTCTCCTTTAGCCTTCATTGCTGCGCGACGTTTACACAAAAAGGATACGGAAGTCAGCGGAGAGTTTTAAGTTANTAAGTTGTCAGACTTAAAATTTACGTTCATTAAATATTTTAAGTAACCCGTACAATTTTTCGGAATAAAATCGTTTATGTGACTCATCCTTTTTTTATAAATGGACGACGAATTTTTATATTTTTTATATATTATAATTATCCTTTATTAGTTTGTTGCTTTGTAATTCAATTTTTTAATCTACTTTAAACGCGTTTCTATTTTTACCCTTCAATCATAAATCCATTCAATTTTTAAAAATAAGGGGAAGTATCGAATTTTTGATAATAAAACTGATAAGAGAATTAATCGTAATTTTAAACCAAAATAACTATATTTATGAAACAATTACGAAAATAAAATAGTTTTTAACAATATTGAGAAGTATTTGTTGAAAATATTAATTTTATAACTAATATAAATAAAAAACTGTACTTAGAATAAATTTTATTAAATCAAATTTTTGCATTTTATATTTTTAAAATTACTGTAAAACATAACAAATATTTATAAAGGAATTATTATTAAAATAAACTTGAATTAATATGCCCTTTTTACATAAAGTGCATTTATATCTTAATTTTTATATATTCTCTGAAATTAATATTCTTCATGGATAATAACTATTGCACTTATATTAAAACTAGCATACCAATTCTCAGTTATAATTATATATTAACATTATATATGATAAACATTTTATTTATAGTAGAAAAAAGTATGTTAACTGTTTGAAGTCTAACAGATTCATCAACTTTTCACAAAATTACACTATATGTACAGAAAAGAGACTTAATGTTAGCTGCAATAAAATACTTTTGGTATACAACATAACAATGATAATACAATAAACAAACTATATTTCAACAACCATACTACTATTGCATAAATATTAATGCCTATATTTTTGGTTTTTATTACAATGTTCTAGAACTTATCTAGAATAAATGAATTTGTTTAAAAAATAAAAATAAAAAGCTTAAAAAACATAATATATATTTATGTTCAAGTACATTGTAACTTGTAAATTACCAAGAATTAAGGCAGTAAATTTAAAATTACATCTGTGACGTGGTTTTCTTTTTTCGGCTGAAAATACCACTTAGCATTCGGCTTTTCTTAGGCTGGGCATTTTGTAAGTCACTTTCTGTGGAACTTACTGATGCTGAGCGATATTCCACAGGCATCGATGTTGGTCTAGCGTAATTATCACTTCTTGGTGAAGGCACTGGATAATTACCTAAATAATATATTTTGATATTTCAATTAAATCATAAAAATAAAATAATATATGTACAAAAGATTAATTTACTATCTCAAACAACTTTTTTTTAAATAACAGTTGGCAATGATTAGACTTCGGTTTTTAGGTTAATATATATTTTTATTTATATTTGTGTGGTGCGCGTTATACAAAGTACCTATTAATCTAAAAATGTTCTCATATTTAAGATATATTTTACTCTAATATTATTACGGAATTCATATCATTCTAGTATAATTTTCAATCATAATACGGTTAGATTTTGCGCAACTGTGCAGTATTATTATGCACTAGTGTTTAATACGGTAATATGAAGTTTATACTACTTTATAACGCATAGACTTTAATTCAGATAGAAATTGTAAAACTTAGCGTTATATCATCTAAAAATTCAAAGTCTAATCATGATATATTTTAAAATAAAGTATTTATATAAAAATAAAATGAATTTGAGAAGTAAAACATTTAAAATTCAATAATAAAAAGCTAGTGCTACATAGAAGAAAAAATACCATCACCCATGCTGTAAAATAAATAAATAAAAAATTATTAATAATAATAATAGATTTTATAAACATATAATGTTTATAAAAGCTATTTTTATAATTAAAAGTGCTATTAAACAGTTGCGTGCATGCATTGAGAGAAGAAACCTGTTTTAATGAAGAAATTAATAAATAAAGAAGAAAAATTCATGTTCCAACGTGCGTAAAAACCCTTTAAAACTGACCCTGTGTCTGATATTGAGAATCTGAAGACCCTGTACTCTCAAAACTATCGTGATACCATTTTGGGCCCGAAGATAAAGTATGACGGTTGTTATCCATCGGGGGTGCAGAATCTGGTAATGGCGGTGATTGGTAATCAATTACTGTTTGGTGCAGCACACAGTACATATTATTAAATTATTGTTTTTATTAATAACACATTCAAACTGTGTTATTTATATTAAATTATTATTTCCATTAATTCACATTTTTAGTAATCGAAGTGCAAAATATTAATACATTTATTTTTTTATATATTTTTGTTTATTAGAAATAAATATTGAAATTTTAAATATATTAAAATAGAAATTATATAGATTTAAGTATAATTAAATATTTAACTTACTTGCGGCTTGTGTATGTCTCCATTGTTGTCCAGCACCATTCTGCTGCGGTACATCATAATTTCCATGTCGTAATTGTACAGTTTCCAAATCGATGCTAGATCGATTTGGAACAACTGGAGCTCTAGGTGGAATTGGTGGAGCATCTTCTGGATGTTTAATTAACGGTCTTGTTGTATTATGTTCCTAAAATATAATATATTATTTAATTGAATTTCAAAAACTATAACAAATATAATATTACTGGTTGATAATGTTGTTGATGTAAATACTGGGGTTGATGATGATGATGTGTAGGTCCTCCTGGTGCTGCCACCACAGGACTCATTCGAATTTGTGAATCTGGACTTGATGTTCTACTAGAGGCAGAACTTCCATCGAATTCATGGTTATCGTAAGTTTTCTGTAACTAAAAATTAAACATATATAGACTACTCAAAATAGACATTCTACCTAGAAAAAGTTATTATATAATTATATTTTAAATGAAATATCAAACAAAATATGATTTTTTTTTTCAAATATCCATCTGTAATATTAGTAATTAATTGTAAATAATTTCTAAATTCACAATTATTTTAAATAAAACCAAATTTTTTGGAAATAATTTTCTGTTTAGAGTTCTTTAAAAATGCAACGACTTTTCAAAGCAAATAAAATCATTTTTAAATGATCAGCAAATTTTAACTACTTACTTTATGTGTATCATAACTTAGTAATTGTTTACTAGGTTCTAAACTCGCATGGAAAGAAATCTTGTTCATCCATTCCTCTTTTTCTTTTTCATTATTAGCTGCAAACAAATATTCTGAACCATCTGCACACGAAATTTTAAAAGTATGTTTCCTTTTGGTGTAATCTTCCGGAACAGTACATTTCGCATTATGTATAACAACAGGTGGCATAGAAGCCTTAGAATCGATAAAATCATCTTTATTTTTAAAGAAACACAACAATTGCCCACATAATACACTATAAACAGTTTTCCATGATCTAACTTGAGCTTTCTTTCCCCCGGAAATAAGGGCATGTTTCCGTTCTAAAAATCCTTGAATATCAACAGGAGGAAGTCCTGTTTCGTCATTCGTTTTTCGGAAACTTCCTGCCCGTCGTCTTGTCGTGAAACTTGGAGTTCGTTTTGGTGTTTTTGCGGTTTTAACACTTTCTGCTCTTTTAACGCCGGAATTATGATCAGAGCCTCGTCGATTACGGTCAAACATGAATGAAATTGAGTTTGATTTTGTGAGGCTGGAGTTACTGCCCGTTCTATTTCCTAAGTTACTTGAATTTACTGTATTATTTGGAGGTGGTGGGGGTTGTTCACGGGGATGATCATCACGATTATCGTTGACTCTTCGTCGGTCTGTTTCTTGACGACGTAAGTCAGTAATTCGTTGCATTTCTATTCGTTTACGTTGTTCAATGCGTTCTTGTTCGATACGTTCTTTTTCTGCTTGTTTAGCAGCTTGCTCCATTTCCTTTTGTTTCTTAAACGCTTGTTCCAACTACAATAAAGAAATATTAACGTAAGTTATTTTAAATTTAATATGAAATATTTTACCATAGTTATTCTTCTCAAAGAATTAAATTTCTCTTCTTGGGCTACAATTGTTTTTTCGAAGTCTTCATGTTTTCTAATAAGTTCTTCTACTTGGATTATAGAATCGCCATATTTACCATCATTTAAAATATTTTCCCGAATGGATAACCAATTTTCTAAAGCATCTGCATCTCGTTTAAATTCTTGAGTATCTAAGTTTTCTATATAAATTTGTTTCCTATTCTCCCATGTTTGTTCTAATAATGCTTTTCGTTGCTATTAAATAATAAATTAAATTGTAAATAATTTATTAAATGTGTAATATATAATAAATACCTTAAGAATATTAATTTTATCTTCGATTTCATGTGCAAGGAAATGTTTATCTTGAACCAATGCATTTCCGATTTGATAGAATTTCATGAAAGAATCATTTCTCGCATCAATTTCAGCTTTATGTTCATTGTGATGTAAAATGAGCGACTCAGCTCCAGGTACATCTTGTGCTAATTCAGGAGTTGTTATTTTTGCTAACATTTCATTTATCCAAGCCCTAAAAAATTATGAAATATTTATATAAATATGTAAATAATAAAATTTGTTATAATAACATACATAAGATCTCTATATTGATCAAAGTAGGTTTGTAATTGTTCAGCTTGTTTCAGATTTTCAGCGCGTTGATGTGCTTTTTCAAGTAATTCATTCCATGATTGAAGTGTATCATCTTGTTTGACTTCAATATGTTCTCTAGCATCAGGGAAGGTTTCACTTAATCGTTTAGCTTCTTGATCTACAGCTTCAACTTGTTCACGGACTGCAACTAATTCTGTTTGGAAAGCAGTATGTCTTCGGACTTGTGCTTGAATACTTTCAAGATCTTGTCCATAACTATCAGCAACTAAACTAGCTTCTTTTTCTAAAATCCATTGTATTGTTTCATCTGCTGTTCGGTCAAACACATGTACTTGCTTAGCTCCGGCAAGAGCTTCTTGCCGTGCATGCGCTAATTCTTGTAAATCATCCCATTGTTGTTTAATATCTTCAATTTTTTGTTTAATTTTCATTTCTTCTGGATTATTTTCTTCTAAAAGACTTTGTCCTGATTCAACACATGCAACAACACGTTGTTCACTACTTATTAATCCAGCTGAAAAGCTTTCGAAAGCTTGAATCAAAAGTTCAATATGTTCGACATCAGTTCCGTAATCTTCAGAAGCAGCGATTGTAGTTTGTTCTCCCATCCATTCTTGAACTTCATCACATTCTCGAATGAATGCAAAATATTTAAGAGCTTCTGAAAGACGATGTTCACGTTGTGTCATTAATTTTTGAAGCTCTGAAAATTGTTGTTCAATTTCTGATTGTTTTGTTTCGATATTTATCGAATCGAAATGTTGGCGTTCGATTAAACTATTTGCTATTTTTGATAGTTTAGCAACAGTACTTTGAAATGCTGCCATTTCACATGCAAGGCCTTCTAAACGACGCTGTAATGTTTGGACAGAATCTTCATCTTTTCCGTAATCTTTCGATGCTATCAATGGACGTTTATCTTTCAACCAAGTTACTGCTTCAGATGCTTCTGTATAGAATGTTTGGGATTCTAAAGCATCTTGTAGACGTAATCGTCTCACGCTGGCTAAATCTCTTACGCGTGATAACAATTCTTGTAGTTCTTTTGCCTTTGCTTCGATTTCAGTTGCAGCAAAATGATTAGCTCTTGAAAATTGTTGAGCTCTGCAAATAACCATAATTAGTATAATTTAAAGGTATAAAAATGAAATTTATATACCGTGAGACTAATCCAGAAACGATTGGTTCATGAGAAACTAATTCAGCTTCAAGAGCTTGATGTTTTTTCTGTAAACTTTGAACAGCTGTTAAACTACTTCCTAGTTCTTGTGATCCAGCGTATGGTTCTCGTTCTAAAAGCCATTGTAATTCGTCTTCGGCATCTCTTAAAAATTGGTGAAGTAATAATGAATCTTCAAGATTTTCATGCCTTGTATGCATTGGTTCTTGAAGAGAATTATATCTATAAAATTAAAATAAAACATATTATAAATTGTTTTAAAAGTTGACAAAATCTATAAGTTTACCTTCTTATAGCAGCAGTTGCTCGTTCAATAATTTCATCTTTCATAAAATGATCACTCTGAATAAATTGTTCTGAAGTTTCATTAATAATATCACAATTTTCATTATGTTGCACGTAATCATTTTCCAAAACCGTGTGACGCTTTATTAAATTATTAACAGACGCTAAATCCTTTCCTAAGTCTTGTGATTTAAGTTGATTTTCAATTTCTGACATCCAAGCCTCGAATTCATCAACAGAACGATTGAATAACAAAGCGTGATAAGAATCATTAAGACGATCACGTTTTAACTGTGAAAGTTCTAATAATTGTTTCCATTCATTTTTCAAATAATCAACTTGACTTTGAATTTCTTCGTTTGCAAAATGTTTAGCTTTTATTAATTCTTCACCTTCATGAACAACTGATTCGATTCTACTTTTATTTGCATGAATTTCCGAATCAAATGCAATATGTTTTTGTATTTTTGATTGTAAGTTAATTGGTTCACGGTAATTTTCATCAGATGCAACTTGCATTTTTTGAGATAACCAGCTTTCAACTTCATAAACATTTCGTAGGAATTTGTGCAATTGTTGTGATTCTAGTAATTTTTGTTTGCGGACTAAACTAGCTTCTTTCAAACGATCTGTACGTAATAATACTGATTGCAATCGATGTTGAATTATAATATTTTCATCATTTCCGGACATAATTTCTTCAGCAAACTTTTCTAAATCAGTTACTTTACTCCATTGTGCACTTAACATATTTTCAAAGTCTTCATGTTTTCGAAGAAGATCTTCAACTGCGGAAGTTGATTCTCCTAAGTCTTCGTTGTTTAAGTAAGCTTCCTTTGTTGCAACCCAAGCGTCTATTAAATCTGCTTGTTCTTTGAAACATTGTAATTGATAAGCTCTTGTAAGTTGGTCTTTTTTATCTTCCCAAGCATTGTTTAAACTCATTTGTAAATCGTTTAGTTTCTCTAAATGTTGGTTTATATTTTCAGGTTTAGATTCTTTTTTACAAAGTTGTTCTCCTTCCTTTTCAAGTAGTTTAAAAACTTTTTGGCGTCCGTCAATTTCAGCTTTACGTTCTTTGTGTAATTCTAATTGTGAATTGGCATCATTTACACTTATTGGTAGTTCAGTTGCGTTCATACGTTTGATACAATCACTCACCCATAAATCTAACTCACGTAAATTTGTTAAGAATTTATGAATTTCATAAGAATTATCAAGAATATCTTTACGTAATCTTGATAGTTCTTGTAGATTAAACAAACTATCTGACAATTCAAGTATTTTCTTTTTAATTGCTTCGGTATCTTCGGGATATTTTGCTGCTAATTTTTGACCATCAATGTTATGTGCTTCGACTTTCTTTTCAATTACAGACATATCGCGTTCTAAAGTTTCTTGTTTACGTTGAGCACTTTGAACTGCTGTTAAATCTCTTCCTGTATCATCTGTATTCATGGCTAATGCTTTTTCTGATAATCGTTGAAGGGTATCATCAACATCACGTTTGAATAGATGTACTTCTAAAGCACCGCTTAAAGTATCTCTGTAATTACTTAAAGCACCTTGTAATCCACGCCATTTATTGATAAAGGCATCCCGCCTTTGTTTAACAGATGTAGCATCAGTTCTTCCTTGTTTAATTAACTTATCAGCTAATTGATTTATTGTTTTAATTCGTGCATCATCAACTCGCATATCACTGTCTACATCGTCTAATTTTCGTTGTAACGCCATGCAATGTTCATAATCTTTACCTTTATCATTAGCTTGAATCATCATTTCTTTATCACGAATCCAAGCTTCAATTTTTTCAAGTTGATTATTGAATTCTAATATATCTTGAGCTTCTTCTAAACCTTTACCACGATTTGCAGAATCTTGTAATAGTTGTCTCCATGCAGTAAGTAAATTATTCATTTGTTCCCGAATTTCTTGAGAAGCTTCATGACGCTTTTTAACTAACATTTCACCTTTTTCTTTAATTTCTTGAATACGACCTTCGTTCGCTGATAATTCTGCTTGGAAAGCTTGATGTTTTTGTAAACGTTTAATTTTGTCTTCTAAGTTATTTTTATCTCCAATATTTGCTTCTGATTGTAATTTTTTACTTTTTTCGCCGATTAATGATTCGGCTTCAGCAACGTCTCGGATAAATTGCGCGTATAAAAGTGCGTCTTCTAATTTTTGTCGCCGTAAATTGCATAAATCTTTAACACGTTGACGTCTTTCTAAGACATCAGCAAGTCGAGATTTGATTAAAGGAGTGTCGTAATGATTTTGATCAATTAATTTAGCAGCACATTCTTGTAAGTTAATTAATTTTTCATCTTGTGCTATTAATAATTTTTCAAATGCTTCGTGTTTCTTAAGCTGGCTATCTACTTCATCGACAGATCCAGAGAAATCTACGTTACTAAGCGCTGCTTCTTGTTGGCCTGAAGTATTTTCAAGTTGTTTCGCGTCTTTTAAGAAACAATGTAAATCAATTTGTTGATCTAATATTATTCTTTTTTGATTCCATGTTTGATGTAATTTTTCTCTTTCCTCAATTAATTGATTACATTTTTCTTCTGCTTCTTGAGCAGCATAATGATCAGTTTGTATCATAGCTTCACCAAGTTCATAAACTTCTTTGAATTTATCTTCCCTTGCTTCAATTTCGTTTTTAATTTGTTCATTTTCTGCTTGAAGAGCATACGCTCTTACTAAATCTCTAACTCTTTCTTCAGTTAATAAACTACTTCGTAAACTAGACGCCCAATTAAGCAAATCTCTAACTTGTGTTAAAAATTGTTGCAATTCTTTATTAGCCAACAATTGTTCCCGTCTAAAATTCGAACGTTTTTCTAAACCATTCCATTCATTAAGAACTATTTCTTGATTTTGTCGAATTTGTGCTGCATTACTAGGATATTGAGCTTGTATGCGACTAGCATCTTCAATTAAAAGTTGTAATTGTGCTTCTAAAGCAACTAAATCATTTTCAAAGCCTTCATGACGACGTAATAAAGATTGCGCTGATTTTAAATCACGACCAAGATCATCTCCTAATGCTGCATCTTTTTCGTGAATTCGTGAAAGTGCTTCGGCTACATCACGATGGAATTGATGTATTTCACCAGCAGCATGAAGTTTCCGTTCACGTTGCTCAATTTGTTCTAATAATTGTGTCCAGGATTTACTACAGAAAATAATTATATATTACTAACTAATATATTTTAAAATGATTGCTAAAAGCAAATGCTGACTTTAAAATATAAAATAATTACAATTATCTATTCATAAATAGTTTATTATGTAAAAGAAAATATAATGTTATTAATTTTAAATAGAATTTTCAAGATTCAAGCAATAATAGAGCACATGCCAGGCAGAAATATGAATAAAATATAAATACCGTATTTTCTCATGTAATACCCAAACATCTTTAAATTCTTCGGTGCCATCATTCGATGAAGTTTCACTAAAACATTTCAAAACCAACACCAATTGAAACTGCGTGCAACCATAACCATTTATGTAAAAAATGTGACTATCAATAATATACAACACAAATAGCGTTGTTCAATATTAAAATTAATAAGTAAAAATTGTATTTTATTAACGTAGAAATAAATGATGTTTTTAAGTATGAAAACATTATAATTAATGTATATTAAAAATAACACAAGAATAAAAACCATGCACTTAAGAGATTGTATTTAAAATAACTTACTTTAGTTGTTCCTGTTTATTTTCTATGTCTTTAGCATATGGACTTTCATTCGCAATAAGTTTTCGAGCTAATTCTTCGCATTGATTGTAACGTTCAGAACCTGCATCGATTCGTCGTTTGAAATCATCGAATTTCTCTTGAAGAATCTATGAAAATAATTATAAAACAAAATTGTTTTTAGTTTATTTAAAGATAAACTCACTAATAAATGTTCATAATCCTGCCCATAATCTTCACTGCTTGCAGATTGTTGCTGTTCTCCAATCCATCTTTCTAATTCTGCGCTTTCAGCAAAATATTCATGTCTATACATGCTTTCCATTAATTTCTGCTGTCTTTGTGCAGCTAATCTTTGTAATGTACGCATTTGTTTTGTTAATAATTGTTGTTTCGCTTGAATAGCTTTACTATCTGGATGATGGGCTGAAACCATAGCCTGTGCACCTCTTCCCATTTCCATAACAATGGCATTATATGTATCAAGCTCTAATTCAAGAGCTTTGTGCTTTGTTAAAAGCTTTGTAGCAGCATCACGGTCTCGACCGTAATCTGTGCTAGCTAATACGTCATTACGTTCATTCAGCCAGCTTTCAACTTCACCGGCTTCGAAGAAATATTGTTGAGCTTTAAGGGATAAATCAAGCTTTTGCGCTCGTTGATGTGCTTTTGATTGTAAATCGGACCAACTTTCTTCTAATGTTGTACAAAGTTCTTCAACCTATTGGAAATTACATATTTTTCAGTAATTATTTTTATTTGATATTAAGAAACATTTATTTAAAAACTATGTATAATATTTCATGCATAAACACATGCATTTACAAAAACAAACAACACTTGTAAAACCCATCTTACCGATGGACCGCCATTTAATATTGATCAACTGTTGAAATTGGAATAAAATTGTTTTAAATATATATTTTTTTATTTTCAAATAATTTATAAATACCTTTTTTTGTTCAGGATGATCTTGATCAATCAATTTCTG
The DNA here is from genome assembly GCA_002278615.1 of Pogonus chalceus. Lineage (NCBI taxonomy): Eukaryota > Metazoa > Arthropoda > Insecta > Coleoptera > Carabidae > Pogonus > Pogonus chalceus. The sequence goes on along the minus strand of NEEE01004951.1, from coordinate 15,096 downwards.
TCCCGAAGCTAATGTTTTATCAATCATCGATTGATGTCCAACAATTTCTGCTTCTAACTTCTTATGTTTTTTGTGCAAAAGTTGAGCTTGATGTAAATTCTGCCCTAAAGTTTCACTACTGGCTTGAGGTAAATGTTCCTTAATCCATTGTAATTCCGCATCTAATTCAAATCCAAATTTATGGAATCGTAATGATTCTTCTAAAGCTTCGCGTCTTAATTTTGCTGGTGCATATAATTGTTCTAATTGTTTTTTGCACAATTTCGCAGAATTTTTTATAGTATCAGAATCAAAATGACCTTCTTGTTCCATTTCTTCACTTTGAGCAACTAAATCAGCAACACGTTGATTTGTTTGCGCGATTTCTACTTCAACTGCTTGATGTTTCTTTAATAAATCTTTACAGCTACGTAAATCAGTACCAACAAGTGTGCTACTTAAGCACATTGATAATTCTTCTAATTTGCGTCTTGCGTCTTCAATAGCGCTATTATAAGTATGTTGAGCTGTAGCTTGGCGTAATCTACGTCCTTTATCTAACGATATATCTACTAATTGCGCCCATTTATCATTTAATTCTTTTATCTGCTTTTCGACATCATTTTTGCGGTAATTATTTTGAGCTATTAAAGCTTGTCCCATTTTATTAACGTTTCTAAGTTGCCCTTCGTTTGCTCTTAATTCACTTTCAAATGCTTCATGTTTTTGAAGTTTTCTTTCAAGATTGCTCAAATCACGGTAACTTTCATCTGATGCTGTTTTCAACTTATCGTTTAACCAACCTTTAAGGTCATCAACTTCAGCGGAAAATTCTTGGAACTGTTGAGATGCAAGTAATGAATTTCGACGGGCTTGCGCTAACTTTTTAACAGCTTCTCGACGAGCTACTACTTGATTTCTTCTATCATTGATACTACAATTTAAAAATTATTTATTTATTTCTGAAGGAATTAAGTTAAGTATAACTTACTTTTTCTTATCGTAATGATCAGCATTAATCAATCGATCAGCTTGTTCACTAAATTGTTTAACTCGTTCGTCTTGTGCTATTAAAGTGTTAATAAAATCATCATGACGTTTCATTAAAGCTTCTACATCATCAAGAGAACCCTAAAATAAATATATTTAATAAGTTTTAGAACGATTATATAATCTATAAATTTCTTACCCCAAGATCTGTATATTCCAAGAAAGCTTCATGACTGGAAGTTGAAGCTTCAATTTGATCTGCTTCTCTAATAAACAATTGCAACTCTAAACATTGTGCAGTCATTGCTTGTTTCTCTAACCATTCATTCAATAATGAATTATATTCTCCTGATAGTTGTTCTAAACGTTCTGAAATTTCTACTTTTTCCGGACTTCTATTCAGTAATTTTTGGCCTAATTCCTTAACTTCTTCAAATCTACAAACAAAATATTAATTATTAAATAAAAACTATGTTTTATATGTTTTAAACTTACTCTTCTTCATGTGCACGGATATCATCCCCAAGTTCTTGATGATCTTTTTTTAATTTTTCAGCAGTTGCAACATCTTTAGCATTTATATCTTGCGCAATTTGATCGTGCGCACTTGCAGCCCAATTAAGTAAATTTTTAGAACTATTCATAAAGATTTGTTGACCAACAGCGTCTTCTAATCGTAATCTACGATCTCTAGCTGAATCTTTAACGCGTTGCCATAAATCTTTAATTTGTTTCTGGCGTTCAAGTACATTTTGTTTTTCATTTGGATGCGCTTTTTGTACACTAAGAAATAAATTAAAATCAATTAAACGGATAATTAAAAAGGTTTATTTTGGTAACTTACGTATTTGCAAGTAAATTAACTCTATTAACTTTTTCTTGTACAGGTGCAAGTTCTCTTTCAAGATTTTGATGTCTTCGTTGCAATGCTTGAACTGTTTTTAAATCTGGTCCAACTTCAACAGTATCTAATTGTGTCATTTTTTCTTGCATCCAATCGCGAGCTTCGTCACATGTGCGATTGAATAATTCAACACTAAAAATAAATGTATTTAATTTATAAAGTCCAGTTTGAATAAATAAAATAATGTACCTGAACGCTCCTTCAAGACTGCGCTCCTTTTGGACTTTTAATCTATTTAAATGATCCCAAAGTTGATGAATATGACGCTGTCTACTACGAACTTTATCCAGTTGAGAATGTCCTTGTCGAACAAATTCATCAACTGCAGCGTCTAAACTTTCAATACGTTTATTACTTGCTGAAAGATCCGTTAAAAATTTCTGAAATACAAAATTATTAGAATAAATTCAATATAGACAAAAATATTTATTAACTTACCTCAAATTTACTCTTAGCAACTTCAACATTATCTTTAGAATCGTCAGTTTGCAATATTTTTTCTTTATCTTTAATCCATTTTTCGAAATCATCACATTCTTTATAAAATCCAAATAATCTTATAGAGTCATCTAATAAAGCATGTCTTCTAGCTGCAAGTTCTTGCAATTCTTTGTATGTGTCATTAATTTTCTTCATTCTTTTCTCAACTCCATCATCACCTTTAATGGATGATTTTCTTTTTGGAGCAACTGCTCTTGGTTTTTTCACAGTACGTACATGGCGAACAGGTACCATTTGTTTAACCATTTTTGTTTTTTTAACGCGTTGAATGGTACGAATTTTTTCTGGACGTCGGGCTTGAATTTGGATAATGCGTGGTTCAATTTCCCGGACGTAATTTGCGGGAACAAAGCCGTCCGAACCATCTGCTTTGCGTACGCTCCACCAATCTGGGTTAGTTTTATTTAGGAGGAACATTATTTCACCTAGAAATAAACAGTTGTATTTTTTTGTCTTTAAAGTATTTTATGTATTTACCTTTAGCCATAACCATTCCTTGTCCATTAAATGGATAAAGTGCTTTAACTTGCGGAACGGACCTCTCTTCAAGTACAGTCCTGTGTTCAATTCTTTCAACTGGTACATCTTCCCAAACTTCTGTTGGGACTAATTGAGCTTCTGGTATCCATTCTTCTTCTTCCACGTCTGTTAAAACTGCATCAGGTTCTGCTGTTAAATCTAAAGTTGCAATACCAGCAGCTATTAATCTATCAGCTTGTTGATTTAAACCATGGATATCTCCACTATACGCATTCAATTCTCCTTGTAAGTCTTTATGGCGTTGAAGCAAAGCTTGAGCGCTAGGTTCATCAACTCCATAATCACTTGAATTTACAAGAGCCATTTTTTCGTTTAACCAACTTTCAGCTTCGTTTGCATCTAAAACAATTATAAATAAGTAAAATCGTAAGAAAATATTGATAATAATTACAAACCTGCGTAAAATTGATAAGCTTCAGCAGCATCTTCAAGTTGTTTAGCTCGTTTAGCAGCAAGTTCAATTAATTTTTGCCATTGTTGTTCAATAGCATCAATATGTGGTTGGATTTCAGCGGCACGCGGATGTTTTTCTTTGATTAAACTTTTACCAGCATGACAAAGTTGATCGCATTTTGGTTTTCGTGCTTTCATTTCATCTTCTAAAGCTTTATGCTTTTGTTGTAAGCTTAATACAGCACGTAAATCTTTAACAGATATATCTGCTTGACATATTCTTTGTTTTTCAATAAGCCAAGCTTCTTCGTCTTCCTATAAATATAATATGAATTAAGACCACATTTGTATAATCCTAAGAAATGCTAATTACCTGATCTTGTAAAAATTGGAAAAAATTTCTAGCTTCCTCTAATCTAGCTCTCCTTTCTTCACTAGCACGTTGTAATGCTTCATAAGCTTGATCAAGAACTTCCAAACGTTGTTGTAATCGTTGTTGTAAAACTGGTTGTAATTGTTGTGCTGCTGCAGTTTGTTGTTGATTTTGTTGTTGGGCTTGTCCTTGACGTTGTAATTTACGTTTAGTTTCACCAAGTGCAGTAACATGAAGTTCTTGCAACGCGTGTTTTTGAATTAAATCCTCGTTTGCCATTAAATGTGGTCCAACATCGGCACTTGCGAATAATAACTAGAAAATTTTTAAACTAATAATTTAGTTTAACTATAAATAGTTATAGTTTTACCTGTAGTTCATTAATTGTACTTAAAGTAGTATCAATTTCTCGTAATAAGCTCATTAAATTGCCTAAATTATTCAAATTAATTTTTAATTTATCCAAAAGTTCTAATAATTCATGCCAACGTTCCAAAACTTCGGCTTCTCTTTGTTGTACTTTAGCTGCACCATGGTAACTATAAATATTTTAATTAATAAGTATTTTAAATAATGTACAATAAAAATAATTCTTACTTTTCATTGACTAGTTCAGCGCACATTGCAGTTAAATCATGGAATCTTTCTTCACGTGAAATAATATCAGCGCTGATAGCTTCATGTTTTTTAACTGTCGCATCTACTTGACTCCAGTTTGATCCATACCGTGGATCGGATAAAACTTGAATCATTTCTTTTAAGTAACCTTCCCGTAAAACACTCTAAAAAAATAATATTGAAGAACTATTGAAGTTTCAAATTATAAATAAATTATTTACCTTTCTTTCAAATTTGTAATTCAATTGCTCAAGACGTTCCTGTCTACGTAATTCACTACGTAATGCAACTTCTCTTTCATATTCAGCTTTTTCTAATCTTTCCCAAGCTCTTTCGATATCTTGAACAAGTTGTCCATCAGGTGGATAATACATAGGTTGTTGTAATCCTTTTAATTGCGTATTTATATTAAAATATAAAGCTTCAATTTCACTTCTCTCTTTGTACCTAAAATTATTAACATTAAATTAATAAAAACATTAATAAAATAATAATTAAATAATTACTTTGGAGGTTTTTCCTGGGTACGATAATGCCCAAAAGCTAAAAGATGACTTTGAATACCTTCCAAAGAGTTAGGAAAATTTCTATCTTGTAATTCAACAATTTTAGCTCGAATCCATTCAAGTAAATCGGTTGTCAATATTTCGTAATGATTTTTCATACGATCTGCGTCCATCATTTGTCCGATAATCTATAAAATAATTATTTTTAATTATCGTGAAGTATTTTAAATGTTTAATAACTTACATTTGCAATTCTTCTACCGCTTTTCATTTCATTCTTCATACGAGCAAAAGTATGGTAATAAGATGCAACGTAAGTTAATATAGATTTTTCATCAGGTCTGCTAGTATCAACATCTGAAATTAATAATAAATTATTTTAATGGAAATACAAAGAAATAAAAATAAATAATAGATATATTTTAATATAATTTTTATCGCCATTATATGAATAAAACTTTTACCTTATAATAAAAGCTTATACTACAATTGCATTAGTAAATATTTTTACTTTCAATTAATCACATAAAATTGATATTAATGTTTAATTATTCCTAATAAAATGTAGTATTTATAAAATAATGTTTGGAATTGTTATTTTTATGCATTAAATATTTATGATATTTGTTAAAAACTGTTTTACATTATAAAAGTATTATTTTGTTTTTCTAAATCTTCAGAAGATATAAATATACCGAGTGTCTATTTTTTTTGATATATAGCAAATTTTATAATAAATTTTTTTCATTACGCCATAAATTTTTCGCTATTATGTTAAAATANCAGACGCATATAAATATTAATTGTGAAGTGTAGCTTAAAAATTATAATTAATTTTATTCGATAAAGAAATTTTAAATATAAAGACAAGATTACATAGAAATTCATAAAAAAAAGAACTGAGACAATGTCACTTAAATTAAAATTATTTGTTTTATTTGTGCATTGCACTCTGTAAACTGCCTCAAGATGAAAATTTTAAATAAATTGCCACTTGTGATATGACCGTCGTATTTTATTAAAAAGGGACTTATTCGATGCACAATTTAATTCTGAATAACTTTTGTATTTAAATATTTGTACTAAAATTAATAGAGAAAATTTTATTATTGAATTTCTTATAGAACAAAAAAAGGAGTCCCGGTATATGTATTTATCTAAATAATTAATGCGAAAGTAAAAACATGTTTTTAAAAAATATAATATTTATAAATAACAATGCATAATAACATATTTTTTGTTTTCAAATCCATTCAGAGAAACAAAACAATACTTAATTTTATTACCACTTAAACAGCAAAAATATCTTTTTCTCATGAATATAAAAATATTATAATTATTTACCTTCAGCGTCCAATAATTTCGGGATACCCAATTCATTGTTAGCAACATCAAATGCATGATTTAAGTTATCAATATGTTTGTGAGGTGTTAAACTGGACCAAATAAATAAATCTGGTCTATGAGAATGGATAAGAGCATTAAAGCCAAGACCACTTCTCCAGGATGTTGTAAAATCGTTGATATGTACATTTGGATAACCTTGTGTCTTTCGTTGACACCATAAAAGAAGAGCATCTTTTGCAGATTTCTTCTCAGAACTTTCATTTTCTTCGTCCTAAGTTATAAAATTAAATAAATAATTTTTGTTTTAGTTTAAAAATATTAAATTAGTTTCTTACCACATCAATTTCAATTTCTTGAATTTGAAATCTTAAAATAATAGTCCATATTAAACCCAAAATTAATCTAGGATTACCGTCTACAATATCTTCCGCCCCAATACTTTCTAATCTAACCTGATAAAATTAATAAAAAAATTAATTAAACTATTTGTTGTATTTATTTATTTATGAATACTTACTTTAGTATGTAAAAATGCTAAACTTTTATTCACATTTTCAATCATATGAACTCGCATTTTTCCATTATTTGGTTTTCCTAATTTTTCTCCTGATATAATTTCTAATAATTTTAACAACTTTTTACCATCTGCTAAATCTTTAAACAGGTCTTCTACTTCCATCCGAACCTAATAATATTATTTATTTACAATTTAATTTGTAAAAATATGAAATATTTTTTTGTTTAACAAATTTAAAACTTATAAAATTTTATGTTTTCTAAGTAATTAATAAATAAAATAGGTGTTAAATTTATCTAAATGACGATAAAAGCTTTTGAAACTGTTTCTATAGTATTAATTTGAAATATAAAAATATATTTTAGACTTGAAATATACATTTCCCTCAATTTACGAAATTCACGGTGAATTTATTTTGCGCAAATGAAAGATGATTAAAATCTATAAGTACAATAAAAAAATATATTGAATATAAAAATTAGTATAAGTTATAGAAATATAGATAATTTTTTAAACCAGTTAAGTGGAAATCGCGATATACGAGGGATTTTAGATTTTACGTTTCGCGTTATACGGAAACCACATTCGATGTTATATGATAGTTGACTATATATATACTTGTTATTTTTGTAAATTTTAGAAAGATACAGTCGGGAAGCATAAAACAATATAATTGCATAATCATTATAAATTTACATGGTAGCCTCCCGCGATCTGAAATGTTTTATGTGTTCCGAAAAAGCTGTTGTATATACACGATCGCTTTGTAAATGTATTATTATTTAANAGTATTAATTTGAAATATAAAAGTATATTTTAGACTTGAAATATACATTTCCTTCAATTTACGAAATTCCCTGTGAATTTATTTTGCGCAAATGAACGATGAATAAAATCTATAGGTACAATAAAAAATAAAAAATATTGAATATAAAAATTAGTATAAGTTATAGAAATATAGATAATTTTTTAAACCAGTTAAGCGGAAATCGCGATATACGAGGGATTTTAGATTTTTCGTTTCGCGTTATACGGAAACCACATTCGATGTTATATGATAGTTGACTATATATACTTGTTATTTTTGTAACTTTTAGAAAGATACAGTCGGGGGGCATAAAACAATATAATTGCATAATCATTGTACGTTTACATGGTAGCGTCCCGCGATCTGAAAACGCTGTTGTATATACACGATTGCTTTGTAAATGTATTATTTAATTACATTGATTCGTGGCGACAACTATATACAGAAGCTCC
>NEEE01004941.1:4889-16021 GCA_002278615.1 Pogonus chalceus | reverse complement strand
AATAATTTTATAAATATAAATTGTGTACGCGGATAAAATAAATTTTAAAATACATCTTTAACTTTTAGTATCCAACTAAATATGTAGTAAACATGGAAATATTTTCACACATTAAAGTATTCCATGAAATTGCAACTAAAGTTGATAATTACGACAAATTTTTACAAAAATCTATGCGACTTTGGCATGAAAATGGCATGATGTATGACAGGGACAATTATTTAATTAACTATACACTTGATTTTCTATATATTATGATGGAAGGACGCATTCCACATATTAAACACACTGCATTGTTTATAAGTAAGTTTCAAATTATTAGTTAATAGTTATATTTATTTACTTTCGTAATCATTTTATTTTAGTTTTAAAAATTCAAACCGGTTTGATAACTATCATGGCAGAAAAAATAACTCGTTTTTATTTGAGCTCTAATTTAGAAGAAAACATGAAATTAAGTAAACTTACAAGAATAATAAATGATTTGGCTTTGATTATTTCCAAACATTGGTAAACAAATTTAAATATATTTTAATATGGATGAATTATAAATATATATTTTTATTAGGAATAATTATACTCCAGCCTTAAGTTATTTAAGAATTCAATGTATTCAAGAATTAACAAAATGGGTTAAAATTTATCCTGAAGGATTTATAAACGAACAATATATCAAATATATTATTGGATCGATGAAACCTAATTACGTAAATATATTTAATGATTATTTAGATTGAAAATCAATAAATTAAATAAAATTGCAGGCAGTTAAAGTACGTATATACGCGTTAACTGTTTTACCACCAATTATAACCGAATTTCTGAAACGAAGTAATCTAACATTCAACTTAACATTTTTAATTAAAATGGTTGAAGATGAAAATTTAGAAATTGCAATTGCTGCTGTAAAAGCTATAACGAAGATATATAGGTACAAAAATTTTATTTGTAATTTATAAGTTATATATTATGCAATATAAATATTTTAGGAAAATCAGTTTTTCGAGAATGAATAACAACTTAATTATACAGACAATTTATACTGCTAAACATTATCGTTTAGCACAGGTATGTGCTAGATTTTTTGTTGAAACTGTGAGAGATGATTCTTGTGTTATTTTGGAGAAGCTTATATTCTTGGNACTTTTGAAAAAAAAATTAATAGTGTATTGGTAATAGATGGTTCATTAGTTACTAATTGTAAATTTGTACTTAAATCATTTTATGGAAACACTGACGAGATTTTACTATATAGACAGATTTTTATTTGGCAACTTTGGTCCGATAGTTGCTATGTTAGTGTTAATTTGTGCTTAAATCTTTTTACGGCAATAGTTATGGGGTTTTGTGATATAAATAAAATTATTGCTTGCCAAATTTTGGAAAAAAGAATTAATGGTATATAAGTAATAGATGGTTCATTAGTTACTAAATTTATACTTAATTAATTTTATGGCAACACTGACGAAACTTTACGATATAGACAAATTATTGCCTGACAACTTTTGGCCGTTAATTGCTAATTTAGTGCTTAAATCATTTTACGGGAATAGTTATCAAATTTTGCTATCAAATTATTGCTTGGCGACTTTGACAAAAAAAAATTATGGTACACTGGTAATAAATGGTTCATTACTTACTAAGTTAGTGCTTAATTCATTTTACGGCAGCAATTATGGGGTTTTACAATGTAGACAATTTAATGCTTGCCAACTTTTAGAAAAAAAAGTATTGATATATTGGTGACTTTGGCAGTGCATTTATTATTTAAACCCTTTTTGGTAAGTTATAGTTTCATGAAATACTAAAAATTCAAAGATAAATTGTCTATTAATTGGTACTATATGAGTACTCTCACCATTTTTACTAGGCATAGTTATGTTTATAGCTACGTTCTAATTCTACAATTCCCCTCTTTATGTATTTAACAGCAAATAATTTCGATACCGTTAGAAATATTTTTGTTGATTCTGCATCACAAAATTATTTTTTGTGGTTATTGATGACATTATTATTGATAAATTTATAAAATATATGTATATGCATTTGAGGATTTACGATAGTATTTATTGTAATAAAACATGTAATTCATAAATGTAAATTTTATTTTGTGATATATCAATAAAACATAACATTCTTAATATTATTTTTAGAATTAAACTTAAAATAAATTTTTCGATTATTAACATATTAAATAAATTATAAGGATCTAAAAGTGGAACTACACCTTTTATGTATTGTATAACTATTTTTTCGTGATTTGTTTTTTAATTGCTTTATTGATTCGGCGGATTAAATATTAAAATATCAAATTTTCAATAAATATACATTTATCTAATTTTCATTTGAAACTGAGAAAACATTTAAAAGTTATTTCGGGGCGCCCTGCATATAATCAGCATAAATANAATATCAAATTTTCAATAAATATACATTTATCTAATTTTCATTTGAAACTGAGAAAACATTTAAAAGTTATTTCGGGGCGCTCTGCATATAATCAACATAAATATAAAAATAAAAGTAATAATGTTAAACGTTAACCGTAAATGCTTGAAAATTTTTGATATTAAGTCTAACGTTAACTTTCTATTTTATATTGATAAATATAAGAACAATTAAGTTTCAAAAATAATATTTTAAAAACTGAAATTAAATTTGTTCATACAATTACAGTAAAACTAAGTCAAATTAATTTTTTAAATTTTGATCGTTCCGTAAATTTTACCACCCTAGGTCCGTACCTCACGGGCCTGGTCCTAAATATTTTGATAAAATTTTATACGTATCTATCATAAAATAATAAGTAATAAATTTAACAACCGAAAAACTTTTTGCAATTTATTTTAATATAATTATTTGTTGCATTTTACATGTGGTTAATATTTAACAAATATTTACTATTTCGAAAGATACTTATATATGTTTATTCTGAGCAACAATCTACAAATACAAATGATTCATATATTTTTACACAAAAAGCCTTCAAAACGATAATTAAGAATAAAATAAAAACATCATTAAACATACATAAATATTATTATGCACAAATATAAAATAAACATAAAATGCTAACCTGTCCCATGTCTCTTGAATAACTTGAGTCATTTCTATTTTCTACTTTTTTTTTTGAAAATTGTAAACACTATTCACTTGAAACTTTTAAACAGACTTGACTTGACAATGTTTTTTATTATACTGAAGTGTGATTAATATTACATATTGTGAAACACTAAATCTATTACGTATACCACAATAACTGTATTCTCAATTTTGATTCAAAAGACCTTGAATTAGTAGAATCCAGAATTTGAAGCGAGCTCTCCAAAACACATGCGCAGTAGGTAAGAGACAGTCTGCTTCAAATTCTGAACTCAATATATGTATACATAAATAATTAATTGAAAATAAATTATTTTCAGCCCGAATTGACTCAGACCAAATACCCCCTACTGATTGAAAGCATTTTAGATGTTCTCCCAACAATCAGCAACATAAAATTATACAGTTGCATTTTCAAGACAAAACAAATGACTCCAGCACAACGTAATCACTTCTTAAATTTTTTAACAGAAGTTGTTCAACAAATTTTCACTGGTCATGCAACTTTAGAACGAGTTTATACTCGAAAACGTCCAAAAACTAAAAAGGAAAATATTAAAGCTATATGTTCTGATTTAGTTATGTTTATAAGTTCACTTATACCCCATTACCCTTTGGCGAAATTAACACCATTGATACTTTTAGTTCAAAAATATGGGGCAACTGCTATTGAATTGGATTAATTTACGTTATTGTTGTTATTATTATTATTATTACTACAAAGATCTCGTGGAAACAATTTTAAATTTTTAGATTGTTTTATATTTTTGATAAATATTTAAAAAGATAATTAATGCTTATTGTATTATAAATAATAAGCAAACAGCATTGAATTAAAAACAAATTTATTTTCAAAGTATTTGAAAACTAATAGCTGTGAAATTATTTTATGATATAATTTACAAAATTTAATTGCTATTATGGCAATTATTTTTGTATATTATAAAACATGCAAATATAATTATTGATTAAGTTAATCAATAAGACTGAAATATTTATGTTAATTGCATTTTCAGATAAATCATAAAACTGAATTATATAATTTAGTTTTTTTTTGTTAAATGATTATTTTATGTATTAACTAGATAAATAAGTTTTTCTGTTAATTATAAGTGTTTTTCATATGTTCGTATTGTTTCTGAATAAAATTAATTTCTTACATAATTTGACTTTATTTATTACTTAAATATATCTATTCCTTTTATGATATGACAAAAAACTGTATACAAACAAAATATATGGTGTAATAATCTAATATTAAAAATTACGTAATAAAATTTAAATTTTTCTATAAATACATTTATTATTTTTAGGTTTTACATATATTTTTATTTATGTCATATGTTAAAATTATAAAATATACGTATACAAAGTTAGCTTCATAAATATTATAGTAAAATTGTTTTCATATAACATAACTGTTATATACCTATAAATACCTACAACTTAATTACAAATTAATAACTATAGAATATACAGCGCTTCTCAACCTTTTTTTTATTTGTAATATAAACAAAACTGCATTTATTTAAGAGACAAATTTTTCATTTAAGATGTATTTTTTTAATTTCGTACGATACATTTAAAACTTTACAGGGCCCAAAGTTTGAGGAACGCTGGAATATAATATAATGAAAAATAAAAGGTAATTGATTTTTAAATATTTATTACAAAAATTATGTATTTATTAAAAATAAATTTAATACATATTTTATCTAAAAATCAAGTGATAAGTAATATTGTTTCGAAGTAAAAAAAATTATAAATTAAATTTACTTAAATAAAAAATACAAATACAATAAATATTATTAATAAATACAATAGAAAAATGATTATATTTATTACAGAAAAATATTTATTTTAATAAGTGTAGATTTAGACAGTTCGTATATCAATTAACGACTTTCTTGCAGGCGGCCAATGTTTTTGTACAGATAAGTCTTTACTATTTTTCCGTTTTACATTAGTTGTCTTGTTTTTTATATATTTATCTGTTGTTTCTGTTGGTACATTATTGGCTAACGCAAATTTATTAATATTAGAATCCATTTCATTCGACACAGTTACTTCAATAATTTTTTCCGTAGATTTTTCCTCAATTCTAGATTTACAGTTTGAATTAGCGGCACTTATTATTTCAATATTAGAACGCATGTAATTTCTGGTTTCTTGTAAATTACGTAAAAGATCCGAACTTGTATTTCGTAATTTTTTCTTATATTGAAATTGTTTTACTTTAGGTAATTTTTCACATTTCATTAAGTTCAAAAAGAAGAAGAAATCTTCTTTTTCATTAATTGTTGGATATTTAAATACATCATATAAATGAATTTCAGCTTTGGGTAGTAATTTATCTAAAGTTTTTTTAGTAAGCGTATATTTTGCATTTTTATTAATTGCTTTAGATTGGGGTTGAAGTTTTTTTAATTTATTAGTGTTTTTCGTTGATTTAAACACTTTTTTGTGTTTTTTAGTTAAAATATTTTGTTTCATTTTCATTGATTTTTTTTTAGGAATTATTGGTTGTATATTTCCTAATTTAAATTTCGCGTTTTTCCAATCAATTGAAATAATTTTCTTATTTTTATGTTTCTGTTTTATTTTATTTGATTTAACGGTAGAATTTAATTCCTGCGGTGTTTTATTTGCATCAAAACTTTTAGATAAACGAAATTTTGAAGTTCTCCAATTAGGTGATATATCACGCTTATCTTTTAATGTTTTACTTTTTCGTTGAGAAATTATCTGTTTTGTATGTTTTACAGATATTTTCGAATTAATAATTGGTTTTTTTAAAGGAGTTTTAATTTTAAATTTCTGTGAATAATATGCATTTTTATAAGTTTCAGTTTTACCAAAAACATTTAAATAATTTCCAATTAGCTTCAAAAAATCATTTCTTAGATGAAAAGCGGATATATTTTTATCTCTTACATACGGACGAGAAAATGGAATTTCTTCGTGCCACCAGCATGGTTTTGAATCATGATTATTTTTATCGTCCTCTGCTTCAGCTAATATATTAACTATTTTAATTAATTGATCTAGCGTTAATCGCTTCATTTTACACAATAAATTAATTCACTTTAAGTACACCGTATATTAATTATTTGGATAAATTCACATTAATTGATAATAGAATTGTTTACACTACTATAAATCATTCATATTAGATTGGACGATTTGTAAGTTACTTAAATATGATTTCCACACATTATGTATTTGTAAAAGAATATACAAGTGTGTAATGTGATTATACAAGTTTAAAATAAATATTACGTAAAACACATAAACACATCATGCATGCTTTATACAGTGAAGGTTATTGTAAACTGTCAGCTTGCAGTGCTGGCAGTACACTAAAAATTAATTCATAGGAGCAAAGAATTTTATTCATTTCATTTTATTTTTTTATGCTTAAAACTTCAAAATTTATAAAAATATTTTATAAGAAATAATACATATATACAATTAAGTAAAATTAGGTATAATCTGTATAAATAAATATCAAAGTCAATATAATTTATTTCAAATTTCGATTTAAATCACAAATATTTCATGAACATTTTTTTTAATTACAAATAAATATTACACTGGCTAAAATTCATTCTTTAAATCTCATTACTTGTAGTAACTTTAATATTACATTTTTTTTAAACATTAAACAAAATAAATATAATAACTAACAACATTTTTGCCATATACATTCAACAATTGCAATGCTATCTTGATTTAACAATTATATGAAATTTTGATGTATTAAAAAACAAAAGAATTATATGTTTTAGTCAAGATAACAATTGCTTATATTTAAATATTAGCTTTTAACTTGTCTATTGAGTGTTAAATGACTTTTAACTAAATGTCCAGCAGCTAAAGCAGACATTAAAGATAATTCCCCAGCTAAAACTGTTCCACAAATAACTCTAGCTAATTGACATGCATTTTCTCCGGGATTTTCTTGATTAGAACCTTTTACACCTAATAAATCTAAACAACAACTTTGAGCTGGCAACACTGTACCTCCACCAACAGTGCCTACTTCTAAAGATGGCATTGTACATGTAATATATAAATCTTCCCCATATTCACCGCATGGTTCCATTAGTGTTATACAATTACTACTAGTAACATTTTGCGCTGGATCTTGACCAGTTGCAATAAAAATAGCTGTTACTATATTTGCTGCATGAGCATTAAAACCACCTACAGATCCAGATATAGCACTTCCAATTAAATTTTTAGAAATATTTACATCTATTAACGCAGGAACACTTGTTTTAAGAATTGTTTTTACGACAGTAGAAGGAACTATTGCTTCACAAACAACACTTTTACCTCTACCTTCAATCCAATTAACTGCTGCAGGTTTTTTATCTGAACAAAAATTACCGCTTAAACTTAATATTTCCATATTTGGAAATTTACTTTGAATAAAGTATAAAGATTTTTCAGTTCCTTTTGATAACATATTCATACCCATTGCATCTCCGGTCTTTGCGACGAATCTTAAGAATAGTAATCTCCCAGCTATTTTTGTTTGTATTTTAATTAATCTTGCATAATTACTAGTGCCATTAAATTCATCCTGAATTAAAGCAAAGTTATCAGAATTTTCAATCCAAATTAAAGCATCTGTAGCTTCACTTAAAGAAGGAAATCGGACAACAGGACCTCGAGTCATCCCATCAGATACAATTCTACTTGTAACGCCATTAAGTAACGCGCGACATCCTCTATTAGTACTAGCAACAAGGCAACCTTCTGTAGTAGCCATCGGAACATTTAATTTTTGTCCATCTAACAATAGCGGACCTACAATTCCAACAGGTATTGGCACGTATCCAATAACATTTTCACAGCATGCTCCCATTACTTTAGAATAATCGAAATTTTCTAATGGCAGATTAGATAAATTTAATTCTTCGTATAATTTTCTACGAAGTTGAACACCGCGTAATGGATTTTCTAGTATTTTTTCTAACTGATGTGGTGGAATATGTTTATTTTTGACTAGGAGTAAAATTTCGTTGTTAGTTAAATTTTTACCAGAATTATCTTTTTTTAGTATTTCCACGCATTCATTTAATTCTCTCGGTTCAGCCTCAAATAAAATCATTGACTTTGATTCCATATTTGTCTGTGTTTCAATATCTTTAATCTCATTTCGAGTTGTTTCTTCAGATAAACCAGAATTTTTACGTGAAAATTCTTCAATATCTTGTTGAAATTTTTCCATTTCAGGTGTTTCTTCGAAAAATATAAATTTAACTGTTAACGTTAGGACTAGAATAAGAATTACAATATGGTCGACACTTAGAGTTAACCATTTTAGAAAATATTCATTCAATGACGTGACTTCAGTTCCGATTTTAGTATTATTGAGATCTAAATTTAATTTTGAATTCATATCTTCGGTGATTTTATCTGAAGATGCCCATCTACTATGGACATGAACCATCATGAGTCCAATGGACATTATTATTTTAACTCGTTCGACAACGGGGTTACTTTTATATTCTTCTTTTAACATACTAATTATCATTAATTTACCTTTCTCTCTAAATTGAGAAAGTTCGAGTATAAGATAAAGACAAGCAGGATAAAATGTCATAAAAACAACATAATTAACAATAACTGACATGCAAGCAAAGTAAGATAAAATTTCTAGTCTTCTTACTCCTGAAAGCGTTCCTACTGATAACAGCAGAGTTTCAACAATCATATCTAAAGTGATTGTTGGACCTAAGATAGCCATTCCTTTAGCAATATTATTCTGCACATCTTGTGTATTATTAGAACTTAACGCAAACTGGGCAAGAAGAGACGTTTTCGATAAATCAATTAATAATAAAAAGAAGAATAATGCGTCTTTTAAATCAGTGAAATCCATTACCAAAAAATTTATAATAGCTGTAGTAAACATAAAACTAGAAAATACTGTAAATAGCCCGCTTATTATTAAAATATACTTTGAATTTAATTTTCTTAAATTTCGAAGTTGATAATAACTATATAGAATTGCAATACATCGGATAATTGTCATTATAATAATAGCGGCAGCATTATATTCTGCCTCGTGTTGGTCTCTTTGTGTTATTTTCTTCTGGAAGTCAGCATCTGATTGACGGGGATCAACTGATAGAAGACATGTAGTCATTGTTACAGTTGTAAAAATTACTTCCCATGGATATTGTGCACAAATTTTACCGTATTTATAGAATAAATTAGAAGCCATTTTGAATTGATGTTTTATAACTTGATGGTTTATTTTGATCTGAAATAGAATATATTTATTAGTATAATATTTAATAATTTTCAAGTTTTAAGTGTAAAATATTTCTAGTTATATACAATATCATTTTAATGTTGGTCAAATGTACAGAAATATACAAAATATTCAATATAATTGTTAAAAATAATAAATTTGGTAATATTAATGCCGCACATTGACCATAATTTTTTGCATAAATCTATTCCTTATCCTGTCTAAAATGACCCTTTTAAAGGGATTATTGATTTTCGAAGTCATTGCAAAGATATAAGAAGAATTGTGAAGGCCGTACAATACGTTAACTACAATACCGAAAACTTTAAACGCGTTTTTCTCGAAAGCACATTTTTCAAACTGGGTGCCACTTTTCCTCGGGAACCATCCAATGAAATCACTTTCATCTTAATTGAAAATGTGTAAACTGCTTTTTCTATCGTGAAGCAAATTTATACTATTTTTTTCAAACTGCTGCCATTTTGGCAATTTTTTGTATTTTCAAAATCTTATGCTTCACGATAGCCAATTTAATATNGAATATTGCTGTTTTTTAGAGCTTTCAGGGAGGGGTCCCCCCTTAAGACAAAGTATCTAATATCAATTTTTAACTATAAGCATTATATAGAAAAACTAGTAACATTTCATCTTTCCTGAAGGCACCAAAACTCTACTCACATTTCTTTCTTAAATTTTGATTTAAAAGACCTTGAATCAGTTGATATCCAACTCAATCGTACTACCAGCAGTTAAGAGGTCATTTAAAATAATTTCATACGTATTTAATAGTTATTTGACAAATTTTATTAAATAAACTTACCCCCTAATTCGATGTTTAAAGTTACCTTGACTGCTACTACTTATAAACTAAATAAAAATATTGGCAGAGAACGTTTAAATAAAATAATAATGATTTGTTAGATAATTGTAAATTTCTACTAAATACATATTATCAGTTTTTCTATAATTTGTTTACAAAATTTTAATATTTATTGCTGATTGTTTAATTACTACTCATAAATTTATTTTAAAGTATGTTTATTGAATTTATGATTTTTTATATTTATTATTTAATAAATTATTTAATATGTAAAAATATATCTATTTAGTACCATATAACTTATTGTAATTATACTTATTTTTAAAGATAGTTATTGCTTTATCTACTTTGAAAAATTTAATTGTTAAAAAGTATTGTTTATGCCTAATATCATAAAAAGTAAAGGAAATCGAGATAGATTTAATAATATGCAGATACAGTTATCAATAAATATGATATTATTGATAAATACTATATTCTTCCTGTATAATTTACATTGATATTTAATATAATTAATTAAATTTAAGGTTACAAAAATTTTACATCCTTGTTTTAACAGTGAAAGTATTTTATAAAATTATTTCCGTATAAATGAAATTTTAGGATACCCAGACATATTTATTATTTATTTTTTCATAATTCATTTCATTTTTAAAACAATGTATGTTAAAATAAGGTATCAGAAAAAAATATGAGTATAGTTTAGATAAAAACAACAGACTATTAATTATTTAAATAAATATTACTTATTTAGAATTAAGTATTTTTGCAAAATACTGGGAAATTAGCAGTAAATAAACTCGCTGATTATATAAGTTTAATGAATTTTAAAATAAATAAATAAATAATATCAAAAGTTTGACAAAAAAAGTGTTTAAAAATATAACTGGTAATCTTAAATTTGACAGTTAAATTTATTATTTAAATTCGCTAAATTTATTT
>NEEE01004946.1:53023-65992 GCA_002278615.1 Pogonus chalceus | reverse complement strand
AACAAGTTTGGAATAAGACATAATTCAGTCTAAATGAAAAGTTTTTCATACGAGTTGTACATGAGTACAAAAATAAAATTTTCAGTTCAGTACATTTTTTTATCGAGAAAAGTAAATTCAGCAGTAACAATCGTTCGTTTTTACTTTGTATTTTTGAAGATTGGATTAAAGCCAAAATACGTATAATAGTATATTCTGTAACAAGTTTGGAATAAGACATAATTCAGTCCAAATGAAAAGTTTTTCATACGAGTTGTAGGCGAATGTTACGGTTCCATTAGAGCAGAATATCCATTCCAAACATATTGCTGACTATATTCTCTTTAATTTTATTAAAAACTAGTGCATAATTATACTGCAAAAATGTGCTAATGTAACTATTCCAAGACTGAAAATTGTACAAGAATGATATAGAAAATAATTTAAAATCTGTTTCAACAAGTGCGATCACATTAATCTATTATAAAATTTAATCATTTTCCAAAATATTATATTGATTGTTGAAACAATATAAAAATAAAAGATTTATTTTTTTAATAAATACATAAACAGTTTTGTATGAATACAGTTTTTTTAATATGTTGTAAAAGTATCATAATTTTATGTAAACTTTAATAAATAAAAATGTAAAGCAAATATTTGTAAATAAGTAATATACTTGAGCGTTATTTTCTTAAACAAACATTATGAAAATAAGTGAAAAAATGTTGAAAATACTAAGAGAGCGAATAAAGAAATACCGATCCCCGAATTATTTGTTTTTCGTTTAAAAATAACCCAGTTTAATTCAGTTCGTCTGTTATCATGTTTGCATTAGTAACACATTAACTTGATGTAAACATCCCTATGCGCTATGCGATACAATTCTAACAAACAAGTATAAGGAAAAAGAATTCAAAAACTTTATTCAACAAGTGTTTGCAGTGGCATGTTCTATACACATTCAGGATGTAATCAGTTAATCTGTGTCAATTATAGCAATGATAGTTGTAATTGCCGAATACTGTTGCAATAGTTACACCATAACAGATGACATTTATATTACATCGGGCTCATGGCTCAACTCTGTTTTGTTTGCGCTATTGTCATTTGTTAAAACCACAAATTAATGCCTTTTATTCCTTTTGTTTCAATGCTCTTAAATAAATAAAATTTAAATTGATTTTCACAATGTTTTCTTTCCATCGCGGAACACTTAATTACCGTTTGGAACAATGAAAAATTTTGGGATGATTTCTGATCTAACCTAAAAAATATAAGTATCTATTTAACTGGAACTAAATATTTATTATTACTTTATCGTTCACAGTCATAATTATATTAAATATTAAGTTTAAAATATCGTAAAATTTAAAAGAAACGTTATTATTTTCTCAACTAATAATTAGATCAAATTGTGTCAAAAACTACATCTGATCTATATTATTAAAAAAAGGCGAAGAAAATTTTCTTTCATTTTATTATAATTAATGAATATAAATTTAAATGTGCTTGATATGCTTCTGTTTTAATTAAACAATTGAACATCTTTATTTCCACATTTGTTTNGTAAATATTTTTCCACAGGCAATAATAAATAATTTAATTTTATTCAGTTCTAAAAATATTTATATGTTAGAACATTTGGTATAAATAATACTTTTAATTTAAAATAATTTTTATAAAAGAAAAAAATAATATTTAAGTATTTATTTAAATTCTTGAATAATATTTGTCCTTGAATTTAAATCAGCGATTCTAGACGGAAGCACGGACGCAAAAATCTTAATCTTATAATTTATTTACTTTCTTTTTATAAAAATTTTGCAATCTTAAATAAATATTTTTGAGTTTTATGCGTATAAACACTAATGTTTGCTGCTAAATATAAAGTAAGTAAATTAAATAGTAATACTTACGTTTGACTGATTTTTTGTAGAAAGATGCAACAACTATCGAAAATTTTTGACAATTGTCAAAATTTTATTCAGTTTTAAAAGTCACTAAAGCACAAAATTTGCAGACACTAAAAATTCTACCAAGTCACAATTTGCTATAATTAAATTATTTATTAAGCAATAAAATATTTACATAGTTATATTTATTGTAAATATATTTTAGTTAGATACATATATTATTTAAGCACATTTAATTTATTTAATTTAAAATGTTAATTTGTTAATTTTTAACACACCATTAATTAAATTCAATTTTATTTTCGGTTTATTTTGTTAAATTATAACACGCAACATATAATTAGTTTCTGAAAATATTTCAGAATTTTTATATACAATGTATTTAATTAATTTAATTTATAAGTTAATTATTAGTCATGCAATATTTTATTTTATTCTTAAAGTTAATAGATTTATTTATAATATTTGGTATTTATATTTAATCTTACCATATAGCGTTCTAAATATTCCATTTTAATTAATTTTTTTATTTATATATTTTTCTTATTTAATTTTTCTTAAAACTATGTCACTACACACCAATTTATCCTACTTTGAAGGATAAAAACCTGTTTATAATGTAAAAAAATATAAGCGCAAATTTGAAACTAAGTATAAAATATAAAATAATTCTGTTATTACTTCGCGAAGTATTACGTACGATTGTTCCGTAAGCGAGAAACTTTACCGTGTTGTACCGGTTGCGTTTATAGCGTTATTCCGGCGCGGCGTGACGCTGAATACTGTGACGCTGTGTCAGATTCGAGTTCGCACTGAACGGGGACCTCCACGCCGCCGCTATTCTGTCTCGATCCTCTTATGTATATATGTAGTTCGCTGATATTGTTAGCGGTTCTGCGCCTATATGAGAAGGGGTTGGTTTTTTACCTTTGGCTTCGATTCAAATTTTTTATAAATTCTTTTTTTTTTTTAACTCCTACTATTTATATTAAAAAAACTTGAAAAAACAAACTCATGACTTATTAGGTCCTGATTTACTACGAAATCGATCATTTTTTATGTTTTAAGACAGGTTTTTAATCGATCTTTTAAATGCTTTTTAATCGCTCTTGAATAGTATTCAAGCAACCTTTTACCTTTTATTGGTTTTTGCGGGTCTTCCTAAGATTTATAACGGATATTTGAATGATTTNTATATAGCGAAAATCAAATGACTATGTAGAATTATAGGACAAAAATAATTTTTGGGTAATTTTGTTAATGAATATTGTAAAAGAAAGAGAAAATTTTAACTTTCCTTTTCAAAGTTAATATGCTAAAAGAAGGTGAGTTTTGTCAAATGTATTAGGTCTTTTGCTTAGCTGCTTAAAAATACATTATTTGTTATAGTATTTGCCAAAAACTTACAATAGAATAGCATTTGGTATCTGAAAATTAGTATAAGCCCATTACATTATATTATTCATCCAATAATGCGGTCAAAATAATTTTAAAAAAATACGATCAATTTAATTAATATAGTTTTGCGCAAAAATATTGCAAAATAATTGCGTTATATAGCTGAAAATTTGTATATACACATATGATTTTATGGTCGATCGAATAATACAATCAAAGTAAAATGCAGAAACAAGACATTTTTGCCTAAGATTCTTTTAATATTGTAGTATAGTTTATTTGATCGGCTTTTAAGACATTACTTTTTTGCAGAATATTCTAAAAATACTTGCTTTATGAAGCTAAATATATATTGCGTATCGCAAGTCACAATCAAAATATTCTGGCCATTTTTCCAAAAATAATGAGACTATAATAAACCTATTTAGAACATAGTTTGAGGCTGTAGATATTGCAAAAAATCTAAGAAACTTATCGCGGTGTATTTGAAAATTTGCATTTAAATCTGAGTTTTGATTTCTGCCGATAAAAACTACTTTATTTTAATTTTTGGCAATAATTTAATAAAAATAGGTTAGCGCATGTTACTTTTATTTTTTTTTATTTATATGTTTATGATCTGGTTGATGCAAGTTAAGCTGCATATTAAAAAAATATATATTGTTATTTTCGTTTCTTAAAAATATCTGATCTTAAATAATAATATAAAGAAATATTTTCTTTTAGTTTATTTACCTTATAATCTTTAGGTTGATAGGATTTTACAAGTATGTATTTTATCTATCCTTTTACTACTCGTTAAGACATCGTTTTCTAAAAATTTTCTTTAAAATACCTTAAATTAGTTAAGTTTATAATTTGAAGCAAACTATCCAAGTATTATTTATTAAATTACTGTAAATTTTAATTTAAAATGAATAGCAGCTTGCTTCAAATTCTGAACTCAATGGTACTACTAGCTATTTAGAAGTCATTCAAAACAATTTTAGAGTTTCGAACCCATGATATTTCGTTCAACAATATAAATGTATTTTTGTTAGTTTTTATACAGAATATGATGTTATATTGTAAATTTATTCAACTTATTTCAAATATGAGGTCAAATAACAAAAATGTCATCAACATAACGAAGCCATAAATTCGTTTCTAATACAAATGATTTCAAATCATTATCTTCAAAATATTCTGCGTTATACAAACTATTTATATTTAAAATATTTTTATTTTTAATTTATAATTTAAATGTCTTTCCGAAAATGGCATAAAAGCTTTCTTAAAGTTTACCCAAATATTATAGCATTCTGCGGAACTGAGCCTAGCTGGCTGTTCTATTCTTCTCTTATCTTTTTGTTACTTATTCATGTGTATGTGTGTATACCTGTATAGACGTGTGTATTTATTAAGGGGTATATGTGTACGTGGCGGCATTGTGGCTATTTCCAGGAGAGGTCTTGAACCGTCTTGAGTTCTGATGTGACAGTAAGATGTCTCTGTTTCTTAGAGGCTCGTAAAAGTCGTATATTGTACTACTTACGTTTTAGGTTTTACTACATACCATTTTATAATTTATTTTTTATATTTTCTCTAGGTATTTATTTTTTAATTAGCTCTAATATACTTTGAAGTTATTTCTCTTCTAATAAAAGGCGCAGTTCGCTCATTATGATACGTCTGTTATATGTCGCTATATTAAAGCTACTGATATATACAAAGTTATATGTTTTATACTTCAAGTATTTAATAAGAAATTTGATCTTTTCATCACTTGATATCGTTTAAATCAGGATCACATTTCAAGTAGAAGATTTCAATAAAAAATGACTTATAAAACTATGTATAGCTATTTTTACAGTTCAAATAATTTACTTATATTCATTTATTTTTCACAATTTTCCTTACCCAGATTTTTGTTTTTAATTTATCACTGAAGCAAGCTATAAATATTTTTAATCATAAGGAATTTTTTAGTTGCTTTTCTATTTACTCGTGTTATAGATCTTCGTAAAACTTTGCAAGTAAAAAGTAAAACTGATCAACACACCCCATTAAAACTGTTTTCTAGGTAGTTCAAAATAATGTTTTTTATGTTTTCAGAAAAACTTTAATGACCTAGAAGGGAAGATATACTTTTATTATTTTGAACTTACAAATTAGATTAATTAGATTAAATGGAAACTCCATCTCAAAATTTATAAAATATTTATCTTATCAGAAAGATCCAAATTAAGAAAGGTTTTTAGTGATTTTATATTTATAGTCGGCTCTACGAATAAGTGTAATTACATAATAATAAGCAGATATTTTACTTCGACAACTTTATTATCTTTTTCATCTTTTCAACGTTTATTCGAAAAATTATGTATGCAATGTACAAAAGTTTTGTTTACCTTAGTTATTTCGTTCGTGTATGTAGCAACAATGGCTTTTTCGGAACAAATAAAACGTTTCAGATTGCGGGGCGGTATCATATAAACGTACAATGATTACAGAATTGCATTGTTTCGTTGCAAGAACTATAAGTACTGTTAGTTTAGAGAAAAACCTTTTATAGATGGTTTAAAATAGTTGTACAGTAGTTCTTTTGAAACAAAAACAAATAAAAATTTTTTAAAAATAATTACAGCTATGTTATTGTCGTAAAAAATACACTTCTTATATCTTTCCTAGTAGGTATAATGAAATTTTGAGCGACTCTTATTTTTAGCATTTGTAAATTTCGAGCAATCGTTATCAAAGCTTTTGGGAACTATCTATATGGCTCCACAGCCTAAATCAGGCATAATTCCAATTTTCATTATAAAAACAAAATAATTTTGTATCTTTTTACAAAAAACTAAAGTTTAAGTTCCAATTAATAAGATAAATCAAAGTCCTAAACTAGTTTTAACTTAACAAATCAACTATAAAAAATGAGTTCACATCAAAATGCGGACAGCAAATATTTTGAAAACGGTAAAAGTAAAACATTTTGTTTTGTTTTTGACATGATTTAGCCTCTACGGAATTTTTATGATTTGAATAATAAAATATTCTGCCATATTTTTGAATTGGTCAATATAAGAATACTGCAGACCAGCTATTTTTCTTTCACAAATGCTCTATCCCGTTCAAATTTAGCTGGAAAACATTTAAGCTTGTGCAATGGCGCATATTTTATGCCTATATTTTTTATTATATAATAAAAATTAATTTATGAATATAATGGCGAATATCCTTGACTTAAAAAGATGTAAAAAAGTAAAATTATCACTTATATTGATGCGTAATATCATAATGATAATCTACCCTTTCGTTTAAAGGTTAGGTTTACTTAAATGTCGTAGACTGACTCAATACTTGTCTTCTTATTTTCATGTTCTTGATTAATAGATTTATCATATTAAATAGATAGGTAGATAATTTTGTTAAACGTGTTTCTGTTTAATTAGATTATCAAGAAAATTAACCGTTTTTATATCAACAATAGTTTAATAATTTATCGATTCTTCTGCAATTAAGTTCTTTTTAATTATCACATAGCTATGTGTTTCTACATCGCTGTAATTTTATGTTTCAACAGTTGCAAAGCACAGTATAATATTTTCACATATTTATATTTGAATTTAGTAAAACTATTTAAAAATATCAAAACTTCCAGGAAACAACATGCAAAAATATTCATTTTATCATGAAATTAAATATTTATTTTGTTGCTTATTATACATTTTATTGTATATTTAATATAATTAATACCAAGAAAATGTTTATATTTCAATTTTATAAATTAATTAATTAAATGAANATTAAACATTATAACAAATAAATAAGAATAAGGAAGAAAACTTATGAATTTAAAAACTTTTCACTTCTTCACTTATTTATATCAGCACTGTATGTTCTTTTTATTATTGATTTTAAGTCTTGGAATAATTATAAAAATAATTTGTTAGAATACATAATAATTCATGTTTGATCTACCAGGCCTGCGACACTCGGAATTCAGTTTCAATGACCATGAGTCGTGGTTGGTTGTGACGGTGTATAGTAAAATATTTAACTTTATATTAAAACAGTGTAACAACTACTCCTACCAGCGTTGTCCGCGCAGCTCTTATTCAGTGTTTTGGTGAATATAATAAAGTGACATCTACTAAATATCACAATAAAATTGAAACTAATGAAACTCCGCCTAAAATTTCTATATAGAATAACCAACTACACTAAAAAAAATCAGGAGATCACAACCAACAACCAACTCGAGGTCATTCAAACGGTATTTTTAGAGAACCATTTGATTTGGTAGGTGGGAGAAGGATAGAAAAAAGAGTATCGCTACTGGTTTTTCTTTACTGTGGAACTACTACAAAAATAATAGTAGAACTTTTTTATAACTCACTGGTTAAAACTCGTTATATTACCCAAAAATTGAAATGACCTCGAGATAGGCTAATGGTGGTCCGTTATGGCTAATTTCAGAATTTAAAGCTAGCTATGACTCATTTAAAATTATGATAAGCTTAGTAACACAACTTACAAACTTACAATAGTAAGTAGCTTCTAATGTTGGAGCTTATTACAAAAGTATCACTTGTAAGTTATGTCTTAATCATTTCAATCGATTTTAAAGCTGTTGAGAAATTTATGGTTTATGCTTATATTACTAATTACTTTTTATTTATATCTTACGATTTCTAAAAACAAAATTTTTCAGTTACTTTCTATTATTTAAATTAAATGTATCTCTCTCCATTAAATAAAATGATAATAAGGATATTAGTTAAAATTTTCTTTGCATATTGACATAATATAAGTCAACAACATCCTTTTGTTTTGTTATGTTATCGTAATATCATAAATAATAATATAAAACAATTGATTAAGCTCAAGGTACTTGTTGAAACAAATAATAATTTTTTTTTTTTAATTTGGAGTATTTGATAGAATGAAAATAGTCTCTCAAAGAAAAAAAAATCATCTCAGTTATTTTCTTAATGATTTAATTGATGAATTTGCGGAAAAAAAGCAAGAGAAATACAATTTATATCATTTATATAATTTGTTTGNATATATATATATATATATATATATATATATATATATATATATATATATATATCCCGTTCTGCGAAAATAATTACGTAGATTTAAAAATAAAATCCTTTTGTACCAAAAAAAACGGAATTTAAACAATGTTAATGATTTGAAGAAGTTCGAGTTACATAGAAAAAAAATTCCCTCAACTGGAAAGAAAATCGTTTGACGATTGGCTTTATTTCTACGTTTAATTTCTAAAGATTCTCCGATATTTAAATTTGCATAAAAAATTTTAAATTATTTTCCAATCTCTCTTCGAATGAAATTGTGAGTTACAAACTGATTGCATTTATGAAAGACACTTATAAACTTCAAATTTGAATTTCATTTTATCAATAGAAATTTTAATTATAATTTATTAAAAGATGCTGTTGTCATCAGTCGTCGACTCACAAATATTTACATTTTGTAATGAGATTTTACGAATTACTAAATTGTTATCGTTTTTATACGTTCATTATGAATTAATTTTACATTTACATGTTTATTTTCAAAAGTTTTTATGATTCATCAATATTTACAACTAGATTATAAGGTTTCCAATATTTCGCAATTCAAAAACAAATCAATTTACCAAGAACATTCATTCATTCATTATGATATCATAATACAAGTTTTATTATAATAAAAAACACTAAATCTATAAACATTAATATAACTGTGAAACATAAATAAAAGAAAAAATTGTTTATTTAAACCATTACATCAAAACAGTGTAGTTTTACATGTTCGTCATTTGTTTAACTGTCAAAAATTTTAATACCAACAGATGACATGTCTACGATTTCCATGAATATTTAATTAGTAACATATTTTGTCACGACATAACACAACGGTGATAACTTCAACTCATTTCATTTGAATTTCGACAAGTAAAGTACATTTACATCTTTTTAGTTACGTAATATATTTTTGTTTTAATTCTTTTATTAAGTAAAATTATATTGAACTTTATTATTATATTAAATTGATAAATAAATTGAAAATACGAGGGACAAATTGATATAGAGAAAAAACGGTTTCATTCAATGGTATTGAAACTTTTTGCGGGTCAAGTTAGTAACCTTAAGAATACATCTGTTTAGATTTTTTATCGTAATGAATGTAAACATAATCTTTCTTGTTCATTTCAAATTGTCAGCTTCACTTGAAATGCGTACGTTGGAAAATCAACGTTTAGTGATAAGATTTTTGCTATCCGAAAGTGTGAGACCAACGAATATTTCCTCAAAAGTATTAAAATAGTATGTTGAAAGATGTTTAAATCTCAATGGTGAGTATAATAGATTTTGTCTGATTATAATTGGTCATCAACCTCCACTAAATAATAGATTGGAACTGATAATTTAGGCAAAACAAATATCACTAATTTCTATCGCTCTGGATGACCTATGTAGCAGCAAAATTGCATAAATATTGGCAAAAATAGGCGAATTACTGTTTACCAAATTATTGAGTTGAAACACTTGGATATGCATTTTTTCTGAGCTGAGTTAGAATGTGTTACAACATCTTCTTTACAGCACAGTCTTTGCCTAGTTCAATTTTTATTTGTTCTGTATGCTTAAGGGAGCATTTACTTATTTTCAGCCTGAAAAAACGTGTTTTTGAGATTTTTTTTCAGGAATATGAATGAAGGTATAAACTTCGGATTTTCAGCATCTTATTTAATGACGTTTTGAGTATCTTTTTGATTTTTTTTAAGTCCCAGTTAAATCTGTAGCGCCCCCAGGTGAGTGGACGTCCAAGCGTGCAGGCCGAATATTTGTACACGGGCGGGAGCACACAGGTTATCACAGTCTTCCGTAATAAAATCGACAAAAAAACTAAAATCTAGATACAATTATCTAGAACTTGTGCTACTTTAAGGTCAAATTGTTGAAATTTTACAAAATGGCAGCCACCTGAAAAAGTGGTCGATTTTTGAACACTTTCTTCATACTGTCAAGTGCCCGAAATTGTTTTAGTTGTTCATAGGAATGGCTGATTTTAGCACAAGCTCCAATAAATTTTGTCTCCCTTAAAATCATGTTCAAGCAAATCCGTTTGCAGGGATAATATAGACAATATAGTATATAGAAAAATGCAAGAAAAATAATCGATTTTTTCATCGAAAAATAAGACTTCTTACGCGACATGAATATCGATGACAACGAAGCGAAAATATGGTACATGTATCGTTCAAACAGTAAGGTAGAGACTTCTGCGCTTGAAACATAAAGCTCGCAGAACGCTGAAATAGTTATATAAAGATTGCTAAAAACTATGTTAAAAAGTAGTGTAAATTTCATTATCATTGAATGAACCAGTTTTATTTACACCAACTTGTCTTGTTAATTATGAACGTCTCTCGTATTATTATAACATTATTAATAACTGAACGTTTTTAGAATTTATATAATTTAATAAACATATCCGAAATTAAAACTTATAAGTTATACATACATATTTGGTTGTCCTTAATTTCGGCAAATAACTAGGTAAATATAACATAAAAAAAACAGTTCCTACTAAATTAAATGGAATGATTACTTAGCAATGCTTTAATAAATTTAAGTTTCAAATAACAGATTTATTACTTTATATGTATTAGCTGTTTTGATACCATAAAGGAAAGTTATAAAACTTCTTTTTCTACAGTCGCTATACAAAGTAGGTATTTTGCGCTCTCTTTTGTCAGCGCAAAATGTTACTTTTCCTAGAGCGGCAAAGCTCGCTGACGTCACCTACACGTATATTACCTTCACAAGTCAATCTGACATATGGTTGCTCTGTCGGTACATTACATAACCTAACAAAATTTCCTGCTATGTAAAACTTATTATTTTTTATTATGGTGGATAACTCATTGTGGCGTCTGTAGAAAAAAATCTTGTGTGGGTTTCGAGCGCAAATGGACATTGTCGATTTCGAGAGAATGCCGCGCTCCTAAGTCGCGCGGCAACAATCTCTCAATCGACAATGTCCCACTTTGCGCTCTTAATACACAAATAACTATTTTTATTAATTTTGAGCTGCATCATTATTATGTTTAAAACAATATTCTTTAAAACAACCCGGTATATATGAAATATTTTGCTCAAATTAGCTTTAAAAGTTTTTACAAAATATTTTGATAAAAATAGTTTTTATTTCTTGAAATATGCGCGAAGTTAATGAAATATATTAACGTTGACATAATTTAAATTAATACAAATAGGCAAAGCTGCTATAATATTTATTTTTACATGACGTATAGTCTTTTTTACTAATCTGCAAAATTTATTGGTCTTAACATTATTTATTCTATATTTTTATTAAAAATAACTGGCTTTTAGAAGGAGTGCAAAAAATATAATTATTAAATTGGTAATACGATAAAGCATTAAATGATTAATAAAATGTAATCATCCATGTGATGAAAACACATATGTTAAATATTAAATTTAATTTTATAGTCAATACTCTAATTAAAAGATGTTTTATTAACTCATTTTTATAATTAATTAATCGTTTAATGAACATGTTTGCATAATTATATTTAGTACAGGTATTACGTAAGCATTTCTAAATAAAAATTTACGTATAAAAAAAAATTCCACCAACTCTTAAAGCTAATACGTGGGTAAGATAAACAAAATATGTAGTTACCGGCAAAGGATTAAAAGACAGTTTTATAACACTATTTGCGTTTGCTGTTTGCCATAACAAATCATAACTGTCAAGGCGCAACGAATAGTTACCAGAAAAAACAAATAGATCGTGTTTCCTAATGCTTATCCTATCCTTTACTTACATACAACCAACACTTTTACACGATATTACACGTTGAAACTGTAATGATCATAATGATGATAAAAATAGCGAACGCGGATCTATCTTGTACAGACACGTTCTTTGTTGGTCTGCACTTCTTTACTCTAAACACACTTCGAGTCCGAGTAACCGACATTCTAATAAAATTAGTGTTCTGTGCATTGTACAATATGTGTTCTGTAATACAATTTTAATGATTACATTTGTGTGAAGAACAGATGTGAATTCTGCTAATTGTAAGAAGCTAAAAGCCGGAAATGAAAATAAAATACATAGTTAATTTTAAATATTGTTTATATTTACAATTTGCTTAAGCTTTTGTTTACTTTATTTTCAATTATTCGATTTCCGTTATTACTTGGAAAATATTTATTACAGTCGTAATGAATAATTTATTTTAAATTTGTTATGTATCTACGCTTGCGAATTTTTATTTACATAACTCTTGTTATTTATTTACAGTATTTCTATGCTATCTACAGTTAATTTTATTTTTGTATCATTATATAATTTTATACTTCATTTTTCATTTGATATTTATTTTATGGGATAACTTTTGTTTTTTACCAAAATTTTTATATTAAACAAAAATTTAAAAATAACTCTTTTAATATTATTTTTTGTACATGCATCGAAATGTGTTGATTTGCGTTACCTAAGCAACATCCGAAACTTCTATTTCCCGCATTGTAACCAGATTAGTGTGTAAAAAATTTCGGAAAAAGCACTCGTATTTCTAAGGTATCTTAAAAAACTGTATTTATAATTAAAAAAGTATAGTTTTTCAAACTTTACTTTTCCTAATAAT
>NEEE01004946.1:39510-51783 GCA_002278615.1 Pogonus chalceus | reverse complement strand
AAAATGTTTATAAATATAGTTTATTAATAAGTAGAAAATATAAAAATAAGTAGATAATAAAATAATAATAATATAATAATAATATAATAATAATAAAACATATAACACTAATTATTTATATACACAGTCACTAGATTAGCCGATTATTTATTTTCACATTTATATTCACTCCACGCACTTATTTATTTCCACGAACTCATGTACAGTTCATTTCAACGTTCTGTTCTTAACTAACTAACTTAGGCAAATATTTTTCCTTATATAGTTGACCAACATTACTCTCGAATGTTTGGCAGTTACGAGTTCTTTCCAGGCTATTTGATAATACAAACGCGTGTTGTTTATCGCTTGCATCAAGGCCAGACATAGTGGCGACGTTTTCGTTACAATATGTAATTCGTTTAAAATGCAAGTTTATATCATATCGAGACATTTATAACCTAAGAAAACATTAAAAAATCTCTATAAGTTTATAGAATAATATTTCGTTTCTATAACTACGTGCTCTTCTTAAACAAATTAATAAACAGAAAAAAAAAAAAAAACTATGGCAACGACTATGAAAAGTGTTTTAAAATAGGTAGTTATGATATATGCAGTTGCGTTAGGTTTATATAGTCGGCGCCATAAATCAATGTAATTACATAATGATAGGTAGATATTTTACCTGACATAATTCTCAATAATGTAAAGTACATCGTTTTATAAATAAATATATTTATTCACTTTACGCAGGTTTTGTTTACATCAGTTATTTCTCTCCAAAGAGCATACAATAATTACGCAATTACATTGATTCGTGGCACTGACTATAGGTTTTCTGGCGAGCTAAAAAAACAATTTAAATGACATCAAATTGAATCTCATGTAAATTTTTGATAACATGCTTAGCTATAGTTTGTTTATCAGGATAATTTAAGCAAATTCTACTAGTTAAGTGAATCTTTTCATATACGTATAAAAAATAAGTAATTCTTTATTGTTGAATCGGAATTATATCTTGGACATTAGACAATCGATCATGGTAAAATTACTACGAAATCTTTAGTAGTTTTCTCAACACAATAAAATTCTTTTAATATATTTCTATCTTTATAATATAGTAATGAAATGTGAACATTAAATGAAACAGAAAATATGAATACTAAAACTGCATTTAGAAATATTAAATTTAAAACTACTAAAGTTTCTTTAAATAGTTCACAAGTTTTTAGTGAAGACTTAAAAACTTTTACAACCACTATGATAACTGTATTTTGTGGACCAATTTATATAATTTTTTTAATTATTTATTTGTAAATAAATCATGTTTTGATAATCATGCTAAAAAATTAAAATCTCTTCATTTTAACTACAAATTTTCTAAAACAAAGTTAAATATTTAGGAGTTAAACGTGTTTCTGAAATTGCAGTACCTGGATTGAAATGAAATTGTAAAAGCGGTGAAGCTTGGAAGTAATTATAATTACATTTATTTAAATAATACTGTGAAATCTAATCGTTTTTTAGATAAAAGTTAATAAATTAAAAAGATATGGTAGATTACAATACAGTCGTCGTCACGAATTAATGTAATTATATTATAATAAGCAGATATTTTACTTCGACATTACCTTGTTTATCTTCTAACGTTTATTTGATATACTTCTCAATAAGAACGGCCTTTTCGGAACGATATCATGTAAACGTGCAATGATCACGCAGTTACATTGTTTCGTGGCGACGACAATACCTTTGATCACTTCTTAAATATAATAAAATAAAAATAGTATAAATACTATATCAAGTAAAATAAAATAATAAGTGTAATTAATAACAATTGATTTGTGCCTAATAAAGCTGAAATTTATGGTTTTGATTAAAAGCTGAAACTGAAAAAAACAAAATAGTCAAACAAAAATTATAATCAAATAAATTTTTTCACGATTTGTTATAAAATAGAAATCTTACTAAGTACATTTATGCAATGTTTTATACATTTCTAATTCTAGATACGAGATAATATCTTTATTAATTTTCAAAGAACTAACAAGAAAGGTGCATGACGTGCCCCTCACAGATTTCGTTCTACTTAAAATATGATATTCTTCACTCAAATATCTAAGAGGCACATAATTTTTATTGGCGGAAATAGTTTTTTACATACTAAGTGCGGTAACGACTGGTTCACGGAAAAGTGTTTGGCGGCACGAGCTAGCGAGTGTCACCATAGAACGAATCCGGTAACCAAGTTCACGTAAGAGGTATGTACAATATTTTTTGTACGAAAAAATTAAAACTATTAATTAATTATTTATATTATTTTTAATGGTTATGTTTGACGTTTCATAGATTACTGCTGTCAAATCAGACAAAATGTGTTGCCAACTGTGTTAATGAAATGCACTAAATTTATACTTAAAAATTAAATTTTATTCAATAATTTACCACTTTTTATAATTATTATTAAGAATAGTAAAGTTTGAAAAACTATATTTTTTTATTATAAATACAGTTTTTTAATAGATACCTTTAGAAATAGGAATGATTTTTGCGAAATTTCCCGTAAGACTTTCTAGTTACAATGCGGTAAATAGAAATTTCGGATGTTGCTAAGGTAACGCAAATCAACACTTTTCAATGCATGAGTACAAAAAACATATTTAAAGGTTGAAATCATTCCTCAGTTGATGATAAAGTTAATTCTACGGGAAAAATCCGTTTAAAATCAAACATTAGTTGAATAAAAAAAGTTTTTGATTTTAAGGGATAATTTATCCGTTATGGTTTATCATTTTAAAATATGATGAATGATGTATCTTCTATTTTTTTCTAGTTGAATTACTGCTAAAATCAATTTTACGAATCTTTTAACCTATATAATTTCTCTTTGAATGACCCCTCGGATATACCATCAAATAGATTATCATAATGAAAGTAACAAGAAACCGGCAAGGGACACTTTCCTTGAAAGTGTTTTATTAATATAGTTAGTTTACATCAGATAAGTTAGCATATAAAGGGGGTAAATTTTTAAAAAAATCTGCAATAATTTTGTTAATAATGAATTATACTTTTGATTGACATGGTTATCTTAAACATACACTATATTTTCAAATTAGTTGAAGGAGCATATATTCCAAAAGTTTTGGAATCAAATTTTTATATTATCAACGATTATTTCTGAATTTATATATTTCGTAGTACTACGATTCTGGAATATAAAATTAATCAAGAATTTTATATTTCCTAGGAAACACTCATATTATTTATTTCAGTTTATTAGCATATTCCTTAATATTATTACAATAATTATAATAAAATGTTCGTTTGACATTTAATGAATAATTAATATGAATACCAAGATATCAACAATTAAATTTAAACAAAAATATCAGATATAAAATTTAATTATTTTCCGTAAAATGAAAAAGAAATGTTGGTTAAAATACCTTGAATTCACAGCATGAACTAATTATAAACATTACTGCACTTTCAAATAAAATAAATACCAATATGCATAAAATTATTTTTATTTTTATAACAGGTTTGAACAAAATATTTAATGTAGAAGTAGTTTTTATTATTTTTATCATGTAATTAAACTCACATTGTTCAAATTAATTATATGTATATCACATGAATAAATAATTAACCGTAATAATTTATTTCTAACTTTTCATGACATCAATTTCAGTTATTAAAATTTATATTGATTTTAAATATAAAATTCAAATTAAAAATTAATAATGAAGTTTATTAATTTTGAAAGTTACATTTTTAATATAATAAACAAAGGAGAAATGTTAAAGATTTCTCATTTATTGCTTTAATTTTAAAGGCGATATGTTCTATGCTTCAATCTTTTTAAATTAGATTAGATCTAGCGAAGTTTTCTATAAAAATATGATTTATTTTATTACTTTATTAAAGCGGCGTGTCTGTGCGTGTTTATTTATTAAATATGTGATTCAATATATTTTTATAGCAAATATTATTTATATTTGTATAAGGTAACAATTTACCACTCACCTTATGCGTAAACATCGAAACTATATAAAACGATGGTATCATTTTTACAACAGCGTATTCTTATTCAAATCTTGTAAGGCCCTTGTGTGCAAACTACCTGCTTGAAATGAAGAATAGAACGATATTCCCTAGTGAAAAATTTTCCGGAAAATATTGACGTGCAAAAATGATAAAATACCGAAAATATTTTTCGTTTTTTCCTCATAAAAGTCAAGGTAAAATGCGAATTTATTTAATCTGCTTAGTGTATGTGTTAACGGAGAATCATGTTTTTGTAACGGATTCCGTTATTTCTCTTCGTTTTGGTTTACTGATTTTCATTTTCGGTTGCTCATAACGCTTGTAGCGAAAATTTTGTTTTCAGTTTGCAACTTTCCTTCATCTTTAAACATTTCATATTTAAATATTTTTTCTAAAGGAAAATATACAAAATTAAATTATGATTCAGATTTTTATTTTTAGAAAATGGTTTCTTGTTCATAAAATATACAATTTTATTCAGAAATATATTTAAAGCTCAATGTTAACTTGTCATTAACTTCTTAAAATATCTTTATGAGTCGTTAACTTCAATGTTAAAATCAACTGAAGGATGCTCTTTATGAAAATAAAACTGGTCATTAACGTAATTAAAACATAAACAATTTTTAATTTATATATTTTTTTGCATTATTTTAGCAAAGAAAAAATAATTACAACATTTTTATGTTTATTCTTATTTTTTAAAATTTTTTTGAAAAACTTTAAACTATTTGAGTTCAAAATTTTAAACGAGCTGCTGCCAAAGTTATATACATTAGGTAACTATAAATTTAAGTTTAAAAAAACTGACATTCTGGTACTAAATCTAAACTCAATCATTCTACCAGCCGTTTAAAGGCCATTCAATATAATTTTAGAATTATGTACTCGTGGCAGTATCAATTATTATTTGAAAAGTATAAACTTCTTTTTTTGTTTTTAAAAATATTTCGGACTGTTATTTAAATAATTCTTGACTATAAATTATAAAATTATGTCAAAAAAGCCTATTTTTAATAATTTAAAACCCTTGTTAAAATATTATTTTATATTTTATTATATAAAATGATATATATTAAGCGCAAGTAGTTTTTTTAAGCTGAACTAAAGTTATAGTTATTTAACCAATTTTTAACTGATAATAATATTTTACTAATCTGATTGCTTTATAGCCAAATGAAGTAAATAATAAATTTTTTCTCTATATTTCAGTATAATTTATCATAAATTTTAAAGGTCACTTAAAATTTCTAAATGATCTTATTATGTGAAGTGATAGACATATACTGTAAGAATAGAATCTAATAGTTAATTATTTTAAAAATGTAAAATCAATTTCAATTAATTTTGTAGGTTGGATATACTTTTAACCAAACATAAAACTAGTTAAAATGTGTCACTAGGAGCCAGTTGCGATATGGAAGTCTCTAAATTAGGGATGTTATGGAGTTTCAACTCCGATTCCGATAAGTTTTTATTACACCTCTGGTTCCGATTTCGGCTCCGACACTTTTAAATCGGAGTTTTTAATCGGACGTCAAAGCATAGCGAATAGCGGCGGACACGGTCAACTTTGATAAATTTACATCATAAACTTCAATAATAACAGGTATCAAAAAATGGTTTGTAGGGAGTTTCTTTCGGGATAGCCAGGAATATTATAATGATAATTCTGAAAATATATTCCAGTCTTTTAAATCGATTGCCCGCCAATATTTGTCGTGTCCACTTGGCTCAGTAGCAACCGAACAACTTTTTAGTGACGTTGGTCTAATCTATGACACTTTAAGAAATAGATTAGACGGAGACAAAGCTGAGAAGCTTTTGTTTATTAAATATAATATTCCACCTTTGATTTAATTTGCTAACTGTTATTGAAAATATGTTAATTTTCATTTTCATCGCCTGTGCAGATTTATTATTTTCTAATTAAAATTAAAGAGTTTAATTGAATGTTGTTTTTATTTACCCTTAAAACATATCTCTACGGCCACCACCTGTGACACCGCCTCCGACCCCGACTTCGGTTCCGGTTCCAAGTCCGATAAACCAAATTCAAAATTGCCACGAATCAATGTAATAACATAATAATAAGCAGAAATTTTACTTTAACATACGTTATTATCTTTGTTATCTTTTTAACGCTTAGTTGACATACTTATCAATAGTGTGAAGTACGTCTTAACTTTAATTGAAAAACTATTTAAGCAGTGCCTGCCGGTTTTTTTACATTGGTTACTTCTTTAGAAAGCTTTCGTGTAAATAGCAACAACGGCATTTTCGGAACACATAAAAACGTTCAGATCGCGGGACGGTATCATGTAAACGGACAATGATTATTCAATTACATTGTTTCGTGGCGACGACTATATAGCCAACTATTATAAGTTCTAGTATAATAGGAAAGGGAAAAACAAATATTTAAATATATGAATTAGTGACGGGAATAGTAAGAGTATAATAAAAATATGCATGTAAATGGTTTTATCAAACTTCTATACTAAAAGATTAATAGATGGTTGACTTTTTATTTATAAATTAATGATTTGAAAACAGAATATCCTCATTAGTAATACTAATTGTGAAAATTTCATGGAAATTCGTTTGAAATTCCTGGAAGTTGAGCTTAATCCATCTATTCTACACCTGGATAATGCATATAAATGAGCTGATTGCAATATTCGGTGAAAAAGTGTAATTTTACTGATGCCAGACTGACATGGTGATATTTTGATTATGGTGCATTCTGTAATATCCAGTTTAAAAATTATGAATGATTATAATAGCGTAGCTAGCTGTCACAATAATTTTTATTAAAAATTAATTAATAGAATTAATTAAATATACGTATCTCTTATATTTATAGGTTTGGTATTTCTGCGAATATGTCAATAACGGAGGAATATATTTAAATTAATATTTTGTGTCGAATGGTTGCTAATTTATAGAATTTTGTAGGTTTATTTAGTAATTTAATATTTGCTTAAATATTCAACTATACAAATAAGTAGAGTTTTTTATCGATTTTAAAGTTCTCAATTTTCATTTAAAAGATATAATATAAATTGTAAATACGAATAAATACCTAGCAAAATAAAAAATATTAATAACAAAATAATAAAAGATAAGTGGTAAAATAATAAGACCGTTCTTTTCTTAACTAGTCTTAAACAGATCTCTATTGAGAAAACCAGTTAATTCGCCGATCTCTGAAATGGTCCCTCATCGACTTATTAATATTTCATTAAATGATATTTAACTGATTGTTAATTAACCTATATTTATTTAGAATATTTTAAGCTCAGAAAACACATGCTTTAAGTGTACATATATTTAATAAATTTATTATAAACTGAAAATGTTAGCTTACATATTTACAAAGTAAATATCATTAGCATACTTTAATAATGCATGTAATTAAGTGATCAAATTGTTTGTATATTTGTGTTAAAACATTTCTAAACAATTTGTCTACCAACACATGATTCATAAATGTTTATTCCTGGTACTGAAATTTCATTTAGATGTTAATTTTGCAGATTTTCATCAAATGTAAATTATTTTTCAACCTTTCTGTGCTTATTTATTACTTCTATTTTCAATTACACTCAATGTTACTTTGTAAATTTTTTATAAATTTATAAATTATTTATTATTATTTCGAATCAGGATTCATTTTCGTGGTGAAACTTGTATGAAACAGCTGGTCAGTTAAATATTGTTGATTACTTTTCAATTTTCCTTGTTGATTAACTTACAGAAAGTTATTTCTTATTTATATACTGTGGCTTAAACTGAAAATAAGACAAGTGTTTCTTATGAATTATAGTCAAAATATTTCAAATTAGTGACATATTTTGATTTTATTCTTTTTA
This sequence comes from Pogonus chalceus, assembly GCA_002278615.1. Lineage (NCBI taxonomy): Eukaryota > Metazoa > Arthropoda > Insecta > Coleoptera > Carabidae > Pogonus > Pogonus chalceus. The sequence continues at coordinate 43,876 of NEEE01004946.1, read as the reverse complement.
TTAGTTTAACTACTTAAGTGGTTAAATTGCAGTAATAAAAAATTATTTTCAAAATTGCAATAATAAAATAAAAATTTGATTATCATTTCAAACATTACAAAAGTTTATCTCACATTCAAAGTTAGACATATTAATAATTTTCGATAAAAAAAAAAAGAATTTTCAAAATAAATATTATGTGAATAGACTATTTTGCTTTCATACGGCTTCAAGTCTCCTAAGCATTGATTTAACAAGTTTTGATTTTAAAAAGATACATCAATTTTTCCCAAATATTTTTGTAAGTTACTTTTCAAGGATTCTTTATTAAAACTCATTCTAATTGCCATTTCCACAAATGCTCCATAACATTTAAATTTGAGGACTGTTCAGATGTTTCAGAACTTTTTGGTAAGTACAGAGTAGCAATTATTTTGTTTCAATGAATGTATATTTTGGATCGCTATTTCGGTAAAATACAAAACGATTCAAATGTGTTAATTTAAAAATGTTTTCAAGAAAATGCAAATTTTTTACCTCTGAATCTAATTTCAATTAACGATTTAAATAATACAAATAAAAAAAACTAAAATAGAAAAAAAACTTTTCACAAAGGTAAAATATATAAACTACAACTTAAAAATAGACTTTTTGTACTCATGCATTGAAAAGTGTTGATTTGCGTTACCTTAGCAACATCCGAAACTTCTATTTGCCGCATTGTAACAAGAATATCTTACGGGAAATTTCGCAAAAAGCACTCCTATTTCTAAGGTATCTATTAAAAAACTGTATTTATAATAAAAAAGTATTTTCAAACTTTACTTTTCCTAATAATAATTATAAAAAGTGGTAAATTTTTGAATGAAATTTAATTTTTAAGTATAAATTTAGTGCAATTCATTAACACAGTTGGCAACACATTCTGCTTGATATGACAGCAGTAACCTATGAAACGTCGAACATAACCATTAAAAATAATATATTTCCAGCTTTCAGTGTGAACCACTATTTGTAAATTAAGTAATTGTATACTTTTCTAATAATTCATATATTTATGTTTTCGGTTCCTTCTTATTAAACATAATTGAAGCAAATTTTTTTTTAACAGTTGAAGCCCTTATTGAATAGTATTTTAGCGAACTTTAATCTTTAGTTTTTGATAATATTACTAATTTATACTACTAGATCGTCATTTATTTCTTGGACAATGTAACTTACATCACGATTGATAAAGATTCATCGGGAGCTTGTTTTTGTCTTATATACCATTAAATTGATTTCATTATATGATTTAATTATGTATAGCGCAATATAAGTCGTTGCCAGGAATCAATGTAATTACATAAAATAAGCATATATTTTACTTCGACATACGTTATTATCTTTTTCATTTTCTTAACGCTTAGTTGACATCATGTGAAGTACATCGCAACTTCATTCGAAAAATGATTTATGCAGTGTACGCAGTTTTTAAAGTATTCGTGTATGTATAGCAACAATGGTTTTTTCAGACAACATAAAACGTTTCAGATCACGGAGTAGTACCATGTAAACGTACATGATTACGCAATTACAATGTTTCGTGGCGACGGCTATAGACCGGTTTCTGTTTATAATTTTTCCGATTTCTGAATTTTATGTTCTCTTTTACGATCTTTTTTTTTTTAAGTTTCTATATATTTAAAGTCTAATATTTAAATATATTAAATAAATAATATTTGTAACTGCTAATAAAACTGATGACATAACATTTAAATTATACAAAATTTATTCTGTCATTGTCTCCACTTATAAAAATTTCTGGTGTAACAAAATATTACGTTCAATTTATGTTTTCAAGTTCAAGAATATGAATATATTATTAGTTAGCAAAAATTACATTCGCATATTATTTTAACGACCTGTACAAATGTTACTTTGAATCATTTTATGTTTTCGTGAAAAACAAATGTGAAATTAAAATGCAATTAATAAATTGAAATGATTGCTTGCAAATAAATTAATTTTATTACAAGCAACGCACATACATGGAGTATGAAATGTTTGCAAACGGTGTGAACCACCAAGCGAAATGATCAAATTAATTTTTTGCACCGAGCACAACAAATTTTTTATTCGCTAATCAACGTTACTTCATGACACGCGAATCTCATTAAAACCTTTTAGACATTTCATTCTATTTCAGTCTGACCTCATTCTCTATCCTTCTTTAACTCATGCATATGTTGCCTTGTTTCGAGATTTCATAAAAGCGGAAAGAGATTATTAAATTGTCAAGATGGCGTTGACTTTTATTGTTCTGTTTAGTAGGATTTATATTCTAAGTATTTTATAATGCACAGGTAATACTCTGAAGCAAAGCTGTCGGTTTTTTTTTTTACATTTTATTTTAAAGAATTTTTATGTTTAAGAAAATAATTTTAGTTTTTATGGCTTGTAATAAAAGTTACTATAATATGAAGTTTTATTAAAATGAAAATACCTTTTTGTTCGACCTTATTTGCACTAAATTTAGTGTTAGATGAAATTTTTCTGTTCTTAAATAGTTTCATTTAACTCTTATAATTACCTGTTCAATTGTCCTGCTTGTGATTTCAAGTTTATTTTTCAAAAATAAATTAAGATGAAGAGTGGCGAAATTTCATAATTAAGCAAATTTTGGATATTCAGACTATTAAAGATGTAAAATACTCATTTAGTTTAAAATAAAATAAATTAACATATTCTGCAATAAGTTTGGAATGAACCATAATTCAGTCCGCGCGGAAAGATTGTTACACGCATCTGAGGCGAGTGTTGTGGTTTCATGAGAGTAGAATACCATAATTTTAATTGTATTAAAAAAAAAAAGAAATATATACATATATTTTTACTACGCTGTGACTCTTTTCAATAATTTAAAATCGTGTTTATAATATTTCTCTATTTATTTTTAGTTTTTATATTCCAACCTTGTATTTATTCTGAAAATAGGAATTTTAATGTTTATATTTGATTAAAAAAAATATAATTTTTTTTCACATATTACAAGTGAAAATATCGACAATTTTAATTTGAATGAGAAAAATTTATTTCATCGTTTCCAAACCGCTCATGCTCGAATAATACTAAAAGCTCTTGAAATATAATAACTTTCAAGTTATATACTTCAATCATTAAAGCGTCGTAAAATTTTGTAAAATAATAACAGAATTAATTCTAAATCCATTGATTCTTATTGATATGCATTTCGATTTTATATTTAGTTATGAGAAATTTGCCAAAAATGAAATCTTCACAAATCTTTATAAATAATTAATGTATATTTATACTTTTTTTTAGCAAAATATATGCTTTTTTATATGCAAAACAAATAATATTTGAGAGGAAATGTCAGAAAACATTTATATTTAGTGATTATTTCATGAATTAAATGCAAAAATTTGTGAGCTCCTATAAATTTCTCTTCGTATTTTCAATATTTTTGCAAAAAAGTCAATCTGCCAAAAGCGATAAAAATCATTGATATATAACCTTAGTTCTTTTTGAACAAATTCGATTTTTTTTTTTTTCAATATTTTATATCAATAAAACAAAAATTCGAATTAGCAGTTTACTGCTACTGTCATTTTGGAGAAATTCAAGAAAAACTAAAGCTTCCAAAATCTTAATCATTAAGTTCTTTTATTGTGATAAAAAAATATGATATATAGCTTCAATCGTTAAGTTTTATTTTATTAAGTAAAATAATTACAGAAAAAATTAGTAATATCCTATGAAACCATATTTAACAATACAATCTATATACAGCGAAATAAATAATTAACAAAATTGAATTTTCCAAATATTGGACAATTGTAAAACCTTTTATAAATTACCATTGAAAAATTCTGTCCACATTATGAGATCAACTTTTTAAAACGATTATTGAATAATTGATTTAATCATTACCATATTATCAGCCAATTCTATTATTTCAATTTTTCAATCATCATTCATTTTTAATCTTCCGAATTTCTATTGTATTATTAAAACAAAAGCTGCTTTTGACGAGCGTTCATCTTTTGTTTTATTCATAAAAACAATATCGAATAAGTTTTCAAATCAAGGACGTTGTTTATATTTGCTTACATATTTCAGTGATTTTTTATGATAGGAATTTTCACTTTTTAATATATTTTGCGATTAATATAATTATTTAATTAAAAAATGAAGCAGTTTACCTTTCATTTTTTATTCTTGTAAATAAACAGATTTTTAACGAATTAAATTTAAAATATCTTTAGAATTTACGAAAATATTTTAATTTAATGTTTGAAATATAATCCTAGCAACGCGTTATTTTCTTGACATCTAACTGATTATTTTTATTTTCTTGGAATTTATTAATTATACGAAGCAAATT
>NEEE01004946.1:22132-35461 GCA_002278615.1 Pogonus chalceus | reverse complement strand
GAAATTTGGACTCAAAATAATGTTCATTTCGGTCCGTTTCCAGGAATTAAATTTTTGAATGTGTTATTATATGTAAGTAATGTTTTTAAGAAAAAGTCCTTATTTTCTTAAGCAATTTATATTTTGCATAGTACGCTCAATTTTGTGACTAACTGTATTCATATCTGTATTCATATATATCAATATAGACTTTTTCGAAGCACATAAAACGTTTCAGATCGCGAGACGATACCATGTAAACGTATAATGATTACACAATTACATTGTTTCGTGGCGATGACTATACCTTGTTAAACACTAGTGCATAATAATCCAGGCATCAAGAATTATATGAATACAGTAATAGTATCAAAGAAAATAAAATCAGAACTCAAAATATTAATATTAGTTACTTTTTATTATTAAAAACAAGCATTTTAAAAACAAATTGTTACATTAAAAAAAATGATATTTTGTTCCATTTTGCATGTAAATACACTATTAATGTATAATTGAATATTACAATATTTCTGCCAACGTCAGAAATACCAGCTGTGTTTCGCTTTTTCGTACAGTTCTAAAATTACAGGTTACTTGCTTTTTGCAGCATACCCTGCGGTAATATATCATGAAATATTCAAGAAAATTAAGAAAATATGACCTACCATTTGTTGACTTAATTAAACAGAACGCAAATATTAAATATACATGCTTCAAATATTATTATATTATTTATTTGGATCAAAGATAATATTAAACAATCTATAAGTAATACAATAAATAATATATTTATTTAAACTTTATATTTATAATTACATATTACAGTATAAAAACATACAATTCATTTTGGTACTTTACTTAACTGCAAACTTACATTTAATCTTCAATATTTGTAGTTATAACTAATATCAAATTTTATTACTTTTTTTATTTGCTTTTTTCTGAGATTCTATGTAATCTACAGCTTAATAAGTTTTATAATTTAATTTACTTACACATTTTTTAAATATAATTAAATTCTATCTCTCAAATTTATTTTCCAACAAGCAAATATTTATAAAAAAATATTGACAATTAATATTATTAGTTTTATATTGAGATGTAAAAATAAAATATTTAACAATAATTAAAACAATTCATTCTGTTTTGTTTTAAATATTGAAATAAATTATTTTTTTGTTATATTTTCAGAAATTTGAAATTAAACTGAATGATTTATTTTAATTATTTATATCTTTCTATTAATTTTGTTAAAATATTTACACTTAATCTAAATAATTAAAAGACGAGACAAATACATTATTGCTAATTATTAAATTAAATTAATTATATTTACAAATTTATTATCCTCTTTTCTTTATCTACATGTTTCTTGGAATTACAAAAGTTTATTTAAATTCGTAAAAATTCGTGTATTAACTTGATGACTATATATTTTTTATCAATTTGTTATAGGTTAAACTCTTTACATGGATATAATTTACCTTCATAATACAAAAACATTTCTAAAACAATGGCAACTGTTAAGAAAATAATATAACTTATTAATAAAATAATTCCAACTTTTCTATTTAAGCGATAACCAACTAAACTAACAGTTACGTATAATATAAGTACTGCCAAAATTAATGCAATAATTGTATAAAATAATGAATCCGAATTCATTTTCATATAATTATTTCCTCCTGATGACCATGTTACTATCGTTTTAATAAACCATGGAAGGCCTAAACAAAGAAGAATATCTAATGTATTGGCTCCTAATGAGTTCGATACACCCATTCCTCCTTGTCCTATAAACAAACAAAAAAAGATATTGTAGCTTGCATTTTTGATAAATTTAATCGAGAAAGAAACTAATAAAAATTCTTGATCAAACATAAAAATAATGTTTCGCCCGAAAGAACTGGAATAGTACATTCTATACTAACTTTAAGTTCGAGGGAAAGGTTTGGCATAGTAACAGTTCTACAAGAGCAGAATAGCTATTCCAAACATATTACTCGTTACTTTGAGGTTATGTGTTATAAGGTAATACAAGCTTCATATTACTTTATTAAACACTTGTGCATAACAATACTGCACATTTGTGCAGAATGTAACCATGCTATGATTGAAAATTTTACAAAAATGAAATATGAATTCCGTAAAAGTATTAGAGAAATAATGTTAATTTGCTTTTATTTCTTCCAATAGTTTTAAAATTGACGTTAATTTTGCCAAAAGTTTCTATTTAATACAAATTACTTCAACCAATAAGTTTGTTTTATCTTAAATTTGTACCGTGCGGAAATTAATGTTCAAGTTCCTGATATAAGTTTAACTTCTAAAAATAACGGTTTAAACAAGAATAAAAGGGAATTGTAAATATCTAATAAAGTTGTTAAATCTCCCAAGGGTGTCCTGATCAGTTTATTGCAATATTAATCATAGACCGAAAATTACTTAGAACACAATGTAACTATCAAACACTTCTGAAAATTGAATGTCATTAGACTAAGGTAGAGAATTGAGTACAAAGTTCATAACATCAAAATTGAAAGGGGTACTCAGTGCCTGCATAAGCAACTATGATTACTTCCCTAAACTTTCAGTTTTAATACATTCTATAAAATTTATTATTTTACTTAAACGAAAGTAACTTGATTTCAAAATTAACGTCAATGTCAAACAAATGAATGAGTTTTTTAAATGTACAACAGGTGAACTGCGAACACGTATAATCCAGTTGTAATTAAGTTTATACAATTATAATTTAAAAGTAATAAATACATTGTTGAAGGTTTGTTTAATATATGTATAAACAGTTTTAATAAAAATGAGATATATTATAACGGTAAATAAAACATTGCAATAAAATCAAAAATAAAATTATTTACTTAATTGAGATTCCACTTAAATGTTTAATTTAAAGTTTAAATGAGAGTTCGTTGTAGATATTAGTTTGTAATTTACAGGAGTTTAATTTATATCCAAGTATAAATATCTTAAGTAAAACAAACAAAAATACATTTATATTGAAAAGGAAAAATTTGAAGTCGACTAATTACTCGAATACACGAAATAAAAAGATGATTTTACTCAAAGAAACGAAAGGCAAAAATAACTTCGAATGCGGGTTGTATTTCATCAACATGAACCTGTTTTTTTATTTGTTAAAAGATTCCTTTGACAAGAAATTCTCAGTTAATGTTTAGGTTTAGATGACTTACGTACCTCGCCTAGCAACGATTACTATGGAGATGGCCTCCGGAAGACAGCCTCCAGCAGCTAAGAATGTTACCCCCATTACGAAATCCGGTATTTTGAATGTTGCCCCTGAAAAATGATTACTTTCTTTGATTTCATACTAATTTTTATATGAAAATACATTTGTATTTTCCTTAAACTTATAAACTATATTTTTCCTAATATATGCCTTATAAAAACTTTTCTAACAAATTAAATGTCTATACGAGTTCATTACGTAATAATATATGTTAACAACTTTTTGTTGAATTCTGTTAATATTTGATTTAAAAAAAATTCTGCATATTTCTTTAAAAGAGCTTTAAATATTAATTTTATTATATTGACCGCATTTCTGTTTTAATGTAAATTTATCAAATTAAAATTAAGCAACGATTTCTGAAGACTTTTACAATTTATATTGATAAAATAACACCAATAAGATTTATGAAAATCCATTCTTTTTAGCCTTTATTCAAATTATCTAATTGTTTTATGTTTTAAAGGATTACTGGAATATTTAAGTTTTCATTCAAAGTTTTAATCATTACTTATTTATTTATTAGAGTTAGATTAATTTGTCCCACCCTCAATTTTAAAAGTGAATATTAAAAATAAAATTGTCTTAAGGAGCCATTATATAGTCGTTGCCACGAATCAACGTAGTAACATAGTAATAAGCAGATATTTTACTTCGACATACGTTATTATCTTTTTTCATCTTCTTTATGCTTAGATGACATACTTCTCAATAATATGAAATTCTTTGCCAATTTTATTCGCAAAACTATTTATGCAGTGTACGCAGGTTGTGTTTACAAATCGTTCGCGTATATACACAAAGGCTTTTTCGGAACACATAATATGATTACACAATTTCATTGTTTCATGGTGACGACTATTAATTAAAATTATGTATATTATAGTTTAGAACTCTGAAGATCGTAATATTTGTAAAACAAATAATGTTCAAATTTTCCTTATTTATTTAATATTATTCAGATAATATCTAACTCATATTACTAGAATTATTCAGATAATATCTTACTCATATTACTAGAGTTATAGATTTATTTATTGAATTGAAATACTTAATTTAGTTTCACAAATATGTATTTCACTATAAATAATTTCATTTTTGGGAAGAAGTTAAAGGTATTTTTTTTTCATTTATCCAATTTGTTGCATCTAGTGATTGAAACAAAAATATAAGCTTACCATAAGATCTTTACTGAAATATTATGTGAAGCTATGAAGAATTTACAAAAAACTTTGATTTCTAAATTCGAAATATTTATTGTAGTTAGCTGTTGTTATGAGATATAATGTTTGTAAATTGTTTATTTTGTCCGATAAATACAACACATCAGCTCTTGAATCGATATCAAATTCAATAAATAATTACAGAACCGAAATCTATTTAAAATATATTCTTTTATTCATATTCGTTCGAGACAAAATTTAAATACTTATTTTCCAAAACTGGGAAAAACTATATTTTCTTTAAAAAAATAAATTAAATAGAGAATGTTATAAAGTTCGAAACTTTGTGAAATTATATTAATATTTATTTTTGTTCTTTAATTCTCCATAGCATAATTTAATGTTTTTTAAATAATAAAATGAACATTTTATAGAAGTAAAAATTCATCAGAGCACTAAAATATTTGTATTTGTTTTTGGAAAACTTTGCAATTAAAGGTAGATCATTTTCTTTTCTACTGATTTACGGAAGAAACTAAAATGTTCAAAATTTGCTAAATGATTCAAGTTTTTAATAAATGACTAATCAAATATATTTGCCTAAATAATAATATTTATTTCCCTTTCATTTGTGCTTTTTACTTATATGAATTTTGTAGAATATTGCACTAATAGAAAGGATGATATTGGCTATCAAAACACAAAATTTAATAAAAACCAAGTTTTGCATTTGCAAGATAATTTCCTCTATTTTCATTTTAACTAGAAACTAATTGTTATAAATTAAAATCGTTAAAAATATTTTAAAAAGTAATAAATATATATAAAATGAAATAAATGTATAAACCAAAAAATGATATAAACACTAGAATGATTTAATAGTGACATGGAATTACGAACAATACCGAAATACCGAATAGTGAAGAGCAGCAGTGACACCAGTCTGTGATTCGTATGATTATCCGCAGAACATGGTGCTGCAGGCCAAGGAACATGCTGTAATTAACGTTCGTTTTAATTAAGCTTGTTAATCTGATGCCGTACTTAATAGAACTGTGCATTCTGCACTCTACTTCACTCTATTCAAATTTAAAATCATCCATACGGATCTTTTGTAAATTAATGGTATTGCGCTTGATTAATTCCGGTAAGTGGTAAACATCCTATTGTTTCATTTTTATTGTTGTTTATTTCGTTGTTTATTTCATTTCACTCATTTTTGGTTTTTTTTTTATAAGTTAGATATCGCAGAGATTGAAATTCAATTTGTATTTTAAATGAAAATCAAAATGGTGGCCTTTAACTGATTTTAAACTTATAAATTTTATTTTATTAAGTTAAAATTTATTGTTTTTCTTTGTTTGTTTATCTTTATTTTTTATAAGATAAGAGCTGCTGAATCATTTTTTCTTGTATTATCTTTGATTTAAGTTTTTTTATTTTTATATTGAGACAAAATCTGTACTTTATTGGCCTTTTGTTGATCATTATCAATATTTATATTACTTATTTGATTTTAACTAGTTTTAACAAATATATTTGTAACCAAAGGTAAATAGCTTAAGTCAACGTAAGTCAAAATTGAGATTTACTTAAGGTAAAATAAAGAAAAGCTGTTTTTGTTTTGAAATATATTTTTTTAAATACATTTTAAACTTATTATTATCTTAAAATCGCATGTTGCAATTTAAGTCACTAATTCCTAAATAATTTGTGTTTAAATATTTGGAAGACATGAAAAAAAAAATCTAATCTTTAACTTTTTGTTAGTATTACCTATTATCTTGTTTATTTTGATTATTTCATTTACTAATTAACTATTGATTTGCTATANTAAAAATTCATCAGAGCACTAAAATATTTGTATTTGTTTTTGGAAAACTTTGCAATTAAAGGTAGATCATTTTCTTTTCTACTGATTTACGGAAGAAACTAAAATGTTCAAAATTTGCTAAATGATTCAAGTTTTTAATAAATGACTAATCAAATATATTTGCCTAAATAATAATATTTATTTCCCTTTCATTTGTGCTTTTTACTTATATGAATTTTGTAGAATATTGCACTAATAGAAAGGATGATATTGGCTATCAAAACACAAAATTTAATAAAAACCAAGTTTTGCATTTGCAAGATAATTTCCTCTATTTTCATTTTAACTAGAAACTAATTGTTATAAATTAAAATCGTTAAAAATATTTTAAAAAGTAATAAATATATATAAAATGAAATAAATGTATAAACCAAAAAATGATATAAACACTAGAATGATTTAATAGTGACATGGAATTACGAACAATACCGAAATACCGAATAGTGAAGAGCAGCAGTGACACCAGTCTGTGATTCGTATGATTATCCGCAGAACATGGTGCTGCAGGCCAAGGAACATGCTGTAATTAACGTTCGTTTTAATTAAGCTTGTTAATCTGATGCCGTACTTAATAGAACTGTGCATTCTGCACTCTACTTCACTCTATTCAAATTTAAAATCATCCATACGGATCTTTTGTAAATTAATGGTATTGCGCTTGATTAATTCCGGTAAGTGGTAAACATCCTATTGTTTCATTTTTATTGTTGTTTATTTCGTTGTTTATTTCATTTCACTCATTTTTGGTTTTTTTTTTATAAGTTAGATATCGCAGAGATTGAAATTCAATTTGTATTTTAAATGAAAATCAAAATGGTGGCCTTTAACTGATTTTAAACTTATAAATTTTATTTTATTAAGTTAAAATTTATTGTTTTTCTTTGTTTGTTTATCTTTATTTTTTATAAGATAAGAGCTGCTGAATCATTTTTTCTTGTATTATCTTTGATTTAAGTTTTTTTATTTTTATATTGAGACAAAATCTGTACTTTATTGGCCTTTTGTTGATCATTATCAATATTTATATTACTTATTTGATTTTAACTAGTTTTAACAAATATATTTGTAACCAAAGGTAAATAGCTTAAGTCAACGTAAGTCAAAATTGAGATTTACTTAAGGTAAAATAAAGAAAAGCTGTTTTTGTTTTGAAATATATTTTTTTAAATACATTTTAAACTTATTATTATCTTAAAATCGCATGTTGCAATTTAAGTCACTAATTCCTAAATAATTTGTGTTTAAATATTTGGAAGACATGAAAAAAAAAATCTAATCTTTAACTTTTTGTTAGTATTACCTATTATCTTGTTTATTTTGATTATTTCATTTACTAATTAACTATTGATTTGCTATATATTTTTCTAGAATTAGCTTTAACACTTTTCTAATTAATATAGTTTACAGTTAGAAACAGAACCAATCCCTATATAATTATCTATTTATATACCTGATTATCCATATTAAATTTATGCTTTTTTCACCGAACACTTGTTATCAAAATATTAATATATTATCAAAAAGTATTAATTTATGAAATATCTTTGTTTTTACTTTAAATTCATTTGCAAATAAGTTAAATCAGTTAATTTTGATAAAATTGTTATTGATTGATTTATAAATAAATTTGTTTACTTGTCTAGATATTTAATTCCTTTGTATATACAGTAAACAAAGATAATTTTAGTAAGTAAAGTACTTGAAATTGTTTTCCTCCACTTTATTTAAACTGGATTAAAACTTTTAACCTATAATTTACAAGTGAAAACCAGATGCTTCTAAAAACTTAGCAAAACTAGAAAATTTCATAACAAAGTATTATGTAAATACGTATATAAACATAAAATTTTAGAATGTAAGCAGGTTGTTTTATATTGTACAACAGATTTTTTTTATATACATAGATACCAAGAACCATAAACGTAATTTTGTGTTTTGGTAAAATTTTCATTAAATTTAATAAAAACAAACAGTAACCGAGATTGTTATCTGAGAAATAAAATTTTTCAAGTTTGGAATATCTACCGTTTCATATTACGTCTAGACATAATCGTAATATTTGTGTACTTGAAATGCGAAGCTACTTTTCTTCCATTTCTTGTATGTACAGGTTTATTTATTTCTATTACATTTATTCAATATACCGACAGATTTCAAACAATACATCACTTTTCATTATTTGATCATATCTTAATCAATGATAATATAAATATTATAAAACCAATTTTGATTCAAAGAATAAACAAAAAATAAAAGAGTAAATATTCATTATTGAAATTGCGTTACAAAAGAATAACTTGTTTCTTTAATTATCTTAAACTTATAGTTAGCATATCAAAAATTATAAATATTGTTAATTGTTTCTTAAAATACTTATCGAGTAATTGTTAAGAAATGATTACTAAAATATATATGTAATTATTGAACTAATCTCGTGATTGGATGAAACTAAGTGAACTATATTTAGAACCAAGTTTTACAAATATTTATAAGATAATATGAGTTTTATTTTTCAAAAACTAAACATTAATCTGATATCTATTAATATTTAAAACTTAAATGAATTTTTAATCAAAAACTAAGAAATATGTAAACAACCTTTTTCTGACATATACAAAATTAATTGTAACAGTTATAATTTTAAATACGATAGCCAAAGTGATAGAAATTTTAAAATTAGAAAACATCTAAAATCTATAGCTAGGACAAGTTTCGTAAATGTAATCGGGTAAAATAACTCATGATGATCGTATGATCGGAGCTATCCTAGTAAAATTGTTATTTGCGGAACTTGTTCAAGTATTTTTATAGCACTTTGTTACAAATATGTTTCATCACGAAAGAAATCAAAACCAAAAATATTCTAAAGTAAATTTCTTTGCAAACTTACGGGGACAACTATTGATATTAAGCTTAAGAATTAGTAAATGTTCAAGTATAGATAAAGAAACAGAAAAAAAAAAAACACTGATCATATAAATGTAATCGGAAATATCGTGTCAACATAGAGGGTGCTGCAGGTTCGCAGTGCCTAAAACAGCAGCCGCATGTACTGCCAGATATAATCTTATATGAATCTTAAGTTTTTTTATGTATTAATTGTAATTATTGAAAAATTAAATGTTCTCAAAAATATTCCTGATATTTAACTTAAAAAACTTTAAAATAATTTCAAATATTTAATTTAAATATAAAAATAAATAATTTATTTGATTTAAATAATGAAATACTACTAATTTGCGTTTCATCAATTAATTTTTAAAAACAAAGAATCTTTGAAAATAAATATTTTATAATAATGTAATTTCTCACTTATTTTTTCATATTTTATCTTACATCATAGAAATACTTTAGTTCGCTTGCAGTGAAAAGATGAGAATAATGTTAATAATAAGTTTTTACAATTGACTGCTTTTATACCTTGAACGCGAGCATTCAACGAAAGATATTAAACTAATTCGCAAACTTCTAGCAAAAAGTGAAAAGGAAATGTTCTTTTTGCGAATTTCTATTTTTCTTGAAAGCATTTCACATGAAAGATTCTATTGAAGTGGTCGAATGAAATGAGTGCTATATTACTAAAATAAAAACAGCCGTATTTATGATAAAAGTCTTCTCAAAAAGTCTAATTTTACTTCTATTTAATATATTATAAAAAGAGAAAAAAATCCATTAACTAAAATAGTATTTTTTTAAAAGAACTTACCAATGACAGTAATCATCCACGACACCAAATACGAATTGGTGCCAATCCAAGCGACGCACATAATAAATGTTAAAGGAAATAAACTGTGATGCTTTCTACAATCTGGAATTGTACATTTTAATAATAATCTTACTGGCCAGGAAAACAACCACCATGCTTTCATCCAAAAACCTCCTTCCGGGGCGGACAAAAATTTTAATGGCTCATCATCGAGAAATGAATCTTGTTTGTTGTATTCTGGAGCTGTAATTATAATAAACGAATTTTATATTTAAACTAAATATAACACAAATTTAAAACTAGTTTATAAAAATGTCGAGGATAGAATTTGTTTTGAGGCTAAAATTACTCAACTATTTTTTTATTTTTTTTATAAATATTTATATTATTATTTTTTTTTTTTTTTTTATTCAAGAGAAACATAAAATATTTATCTTTTGTGCTTGACTTCTTTAGATTAATCGATGTAATTGCATAATAATTAGAAGATATTTTACTTCGACAAATGTTATTATATTTTTCATCTTCTTAACGCTTAGTTGATATACTTTTCAATAATGTGAAGTACGTCGTAACTTCATACGAAAAATTATTTATGTAGTAAACGCAAGTTTTGTTTACATTGGTTACTTCATTACAAAACGTTCGTATATATAGCAACAACAGATTTTTTAAAACATAAAACGTTTAAGATCGCAGAGCAGAAACATGTAAACGTACAATATTTACGCAATTACATTATTTTGTGGCAACGACTACACAGCGGCTCACATTGCAAGTTGGATAAACCTGTTTTAGAAGTTGTAGTTTTTTCTTTGCTAATTTTAAAATCAGTTTTAGCGGTAGGAAATTTTCATTTTATTGAAGTAGATAAAATGAAGTATTTACAAATTTTGAAAAAAATTCAATTCAAAATTAGACATTTGGGACCGTGTTATTTATTTTATTTTACCAAGATAACAATCTAAAATATTCATTTATGGTAACATGAAAATAGCTTTTCTATAATCACTGAAAAGTGCTACAACACTTAAGCAGTTCCTAAATTTCAGTTTTATTGAGCATTTGTGAGATTTATTGGAAGAAATGTGACAATTAGACAGAGTTTTAATGGAGAAGGCCTTTAAAATAACTTACAGGAATAATGAGGCAAAATTGAGTTATTTTTATGTAAAAAACTTATGAAATTAATTTTTTTTATGTTAAAAATTTTCAATTTGTCCGACTTTGACTGTCAAAATCGAATTTTGTTATTTATGAATAATGTTGAACTTTTATTGAAAATATTTTTTATAGCAAAAATAAACTATTTGAGCAATAGTCAAAAATATATATTTTCACTTATTTGAAGCATATAAACTACAACTTTTGAGAAAGGCTTGTCAGATTTTCAGTATGACTCGCTGTAAGTTTAACGCAAACATTTATTTCGCACCTATTTATCAAACTTATCTCAACAGGAAATAATTATATTAATTATTTTATGACAATGAAACCTTGAAAATTGTTTATTATCTATGTTTTTCGAAACTAGCGATACTTCATTTAATTGAAACATGTGTAATTAAATAAATATTTTGGTTTGCTTACATTTATGTAAAATTATGCTTTTCATAAAATAAATTAAACACACATTCATTTTTTATTTTTAAGTATATATACCAATAATAATGTTTAAAATCGAAATATGCATTAAAAATTAAAGTATAAAATTGAAGAAAAAATTATATTGTTTATTGTGTTAACACTGTCATCTATTATTGTTTATTAAAATGTTAATTTTAGTTAAATAAATTTTATTTTATTTTGAAAATAATAGTATTGGATTTTATATGCTCTTCTTTTTCCTTATAAGAGTTCAAATAAGTTTATAACATTTCTATATCATGACTTATTCTTTTATCTTAAGGCTTGCATTAATTAATTTTTTTATTAACCGTACTTGTTAATTAATAAAAAAATTTGATATTCAGAGGAAAATTTACAATTTACTTAAAAAGACCAAAAGATAAAATCGAAATGAAAATTGAATTGTTGAAATGGAAAGAAATTTTATGGGTAAACAATAAAATTGAAAAAATTGTATGTACATCAAGTTAATCAAAACAAATGAAAACAAAACAAAAAAGATTTATAAAACAGTGACAGTTATTTACTAAGTCTTTATTGACTCGTATGAAACAAAAGTAATAGCATACAATGATTTTAGAAACTAAAATTTAAAACAATCTAATTTTTAAAACAATTCTTGTTTACTACAATACCAGATTCCTAACCTTAAAATCAAATATATTTGATTTGAACATTAATACAGGTTTTTAATTGACCTATTTAAAAATTTGAATTATTTTTTGGAAAGACTATGATAATGTTTTATATTAGATTTATTATCTGATGTAACAGTATTTTAATTTCTAAATTTTCAGTCATATAAAATTGTTCAACAAATTGTAACAATTTAAATGATTTTTAAATTTTTTATAATGATTCTTAAGATATTTTCAGTAAAAATTTTTGTAATTATCTTGTATCTAATCGAATAATTTCTGATTTATTGGATATTGATCTTTAGATATATCGAATGATAATAAGTGCAAATGTGTAAAGATAAAAGTAAGATTAAATATTTATATGATATATACTTGTTAAATATTTAATTTTAAAAATTTATTATTATTTTTTCGAAACAAAATGATTCATTTCTATTAAAACTTATCTAATTTGTTTCTGCTACTGTTTTCATTCATAAATATAAAAAATAATTAAATAAAAATTACCTTTTTCTCTTGGTTCCAAATCTTCAGGTATATTAAATTCAACGCTAGCAGCTTTAATACATTCGCCAGTATTGTTGTTTAAAATTTCAGGAATTCCATTTAATTCTAAAATCAGAAAATAAAATATAGTTATAAGTTTTAAATTAAAATATATAATATCTACAGTAATGAGTTTTCATTATGCTTTATTTATAATTGCGCTATTTCAGTTTTTTATTTTTTAAGTTGTAAAGCATTTTAAACTAACTTTGTACTATAATATTTATAGATTTTTCAATCTAGTTGCTTCTTACAACTACGCAAACATGTTATTTAATTCAAATTATTAATTATTTATTTTGTATTACGATGGTAAATATAAAACTTGGATTATTAAGTTTTGTTTGAAACAAAATTAAAGCAATTTTATTATAAACACTAAATATACATTTTAGTTGCAATGGAACCGTCATTAGTGGTCTATAGTAATGTAAACACTTGATTTGTTTCACAAAATACATTTAATTGATCTTGATTGCAATTTCAGCTTTTCAAATCAATTAAACATATTTTGTGAAACAATC
>NEEE01004931.1:5275-32212 GCA_002278615.1 Pogonus chalceus | reverse complement strand
TTACAAGACATTGAAAGAACAATTTATTTACTTATGTAAAATTATTCAAAACAACTACAATTTTCATAATAAAATTTTGTTGTTTATTGGAAGGTTTAAATACTTATTGTTAGTTAAAATAATCTCGAAAACCTTTAATCACAGTTATTTCAAATTAGGAACATATATTTATTTAAGATAAAATATTTTTGGAAAATCGCTATTCATGTACATACATAATTTGTTTTTCTTATCTAACTCTTAATGTGAATCATTAAAACGATATTATTTTAGATGTTACTACTGATATGTTTATATTTGTCTGTTTAAATATTGTGAACAGTATATTGATTTTTAAACCATTAAATTTATTTTCATTGTATTTTTTTATAGATTTATCCAGATATAGATGCGGATAATGATGCTGATGCTGAATTTAATAGATTGCGGGAGCCTACACCTCCCGAAAAAATTATCAAAGAGAAAAAACAACGAAAGGTAAGTCATTATTTCTTATTATTTAATTCATTTTAAGTATTTTGTAACATAATTACTGCCTGTTTTATAACTTAACATGAAAATTAATTATTAGAAAGATTAAGCTTTCTAACTGTATTCAATTGTTTAAAAATAAAAGCGCTAAGTGTTTTATATATATATTAAAATCAAAATATATTTTAAATAGTTATTTTAGATATTTTGTTTTGCTGTATTTTTTTGTTTCAAAATTTTAGTTATATTAAAAGGGGTTCACCCCATATAATTACATAACTTTAAACAATTAGGGTTGTACGATTTAATCTATTTTTAAAGTACAAACATTTTAAATTAAGTAACTCAAAATTTTTGACCCTTTGATATACTTTTTGAAGTATATTTTAATAATAATAAATAAAATAATTACACAATTTTAAAAAAGACAAATTAAGAAATTTCTAATAATAAATAAATATTTTTTATGATGGTGTAACAATTAAAAAGCTCTTAAAAATTTTTTTGATTTATTAATATTCGAGATAAATCGAGTATTATATTTTAATTTTAGAAATTTTAATATTAATAAACAATTTTCGAATTAAAAAAAAATAGATGTCTAAGTTAAAACTTATTTTGAAACAAAAAAAATTATTTTATTAATTTAAAAGTTTGAAGTGCGGAACAAAAATAAAAATGTCACTTGTCAACTATCAAATAACTGTAATTATTTTTGTTTAGTTTTAATTTCAGTTATTTATTTCGAAGAAAGGATAAATATGGTTAATTATTAATGTAAGTGTATTTATTTTTGTGTAGGACGCAGGGACAAAGCGTGCCGGAAATGCAATCAAAACACCGGCAGCGAAAAAAATTCGGTCAGGTAGCGCCACTTCTGATAGTACCCCTTCAATAGCATCTAATCATGTTATTTCGGCCCGTAAAAACTACGAAGTTATTCTTCAAAGACCTACAGCCGCTGATTTACAAAGACCTGTAAGTCAATATTTTGTCAACCACTCCATAAATATGTTAATTAATTAATAATAACTAATTCTAAAACAATATTTGAATTTATTTGTTACAGGAAACAGCACCCTTAGACTTAAAAAGCATTACAGAAACATTAAAAGAAAAAGAAATAACTCCATCCAAATTGAAATTTGGTTTCTTGGGTTTAGGAATCATGGGATCGGGCATCGTTAAAAATCTTATTAATTCAGGACATTCTGTCATTGTATGGAACCGAACGCCGTCTAAGGTAGGATCTATTTTAATTCATATTAATCAATGTTTTCACTTCATTAACACTACAGAAATTAACTCTTCGAGTATTTTTCGGCATTCATATTTATTATTTTGGTTATTTCATAATAAATAATAATTATAGAAGTTGTTTTTTATATTTATTTACAGTTAAAATAATTTTATTTACTTTTGCGATATGTTTATTTTGTCCGTTGGTTATTTTTCTCATTATTGTTAACTGTATATATTACTTATTAAATAAGTCGCTACTAAAATCTTTGACCGCTATTTAAATTTAAGCTCATAAATAATAAAAATAGGGGCTTACATTATTCTAACTCTAGCTTTACATGTAATTTTTATACTTTTATATTTAGTTAAAGTTTTTATCTTTTAATATGAAGGTTAAAATAGCAGTTTACTAATGCTATACGTATTAACTAAAAAGTAAACATATAATGTACACATACTATCCGAATTCATTAGTTCTTTACAGGCATAAATACTTTCTAAAATATAAAATAATATAATAATAATTTTCATCCATTATTTATGTACCGCTTTATTAATAACTAATAATAATATTATTATTTAATATTTGATTATTCCATAAAAATATAAATGGATTTATTAATATTATTATCTACATCGTAACTCGATAACTTATTATATGAAGTTGTATTAATTATTTTTTCCCTATCGTCTAATTATTCTATTAAAAAACTGTTACTTTTCACTGTATAGCTCAGAAAATAATATTTATCACATATTTAAATTATATTTAATGTTACACAACTGCCAAATATTCTACTTTTATTTTGACTATTAATTAACTTCAAATATTTAAAAAATTCTGTTATTTAGAACAGTTTTTTGTATTTTATTTTATTAAATACACTGCGCAGAACTTGCTACCCCTACAATGTAAATCAACAGGTGTTTTTCCTGTAAATTGGTATTTTGCGCTAGAAGTGCGCTCTCTATTTGTGCTTGGCTTTTTAATTATTTGTGTTAATATATTATTCCATAAATAATTAGTGCATCGCTGTTATATTTCTTGATACATTAAAATCTGCAAATAAGAAAATATTTTAATATTTTCATTAATTACTAATAACTTATTTAATAAATCAAATTATCACTAATTTAGAATGTTACTATTTATAAAAATTGGATATTTTTTTATATAAAACTATTTTAAAATTCGGTCCAAACAAAAAATAAATATAAATATTTTCTTTTGAAAATAATAAATAAAGAATAGTTTTATGATCAAAAAATTGTTATATTTACATACCTAGTCTGTTTTCGCAAGTTTTTAAAACAAACTGACTCACATAAAAACACTTTTAAAATATTTTACTTGCGCATTAATTATCACAATTGTTTAATTAATTTCAAGATTAGATTTCACAGTATCAAATTAAAATAAAATTGTTTTAAAAAAAATTTCTTTAAGCGAGTAGCTAGTGTAATGAAAAGAAAAGAAAAGAATTAAAATATCAAGTTAAATAATAAAAGATAAATAAATAATAATAATCATAATACAGATGATGAAAATTAAAATAAATTAAATGATGCTAAAAGATCTGCGTTACATGAATGAATGAAAACAAGGGCAACAAGCATAGCATGAGAAAATACTTGTAGAGTTGAACGTAGAAGTTGAACTTGAAAAATTATTGGAAGGGTGATCCAAGCTACTGCTGTTCGTCGAACGTAAACTCTGTTCAACAAACTGCTGGCAGTAGCTACCGATCTGTTTGTAACATAAACGGGGAGTAAAGTGCGAGGGGAATCCTGATAGCGGCGAGTCGTTGTTGAGCGTCGGACTGTTCCATTCGGTTAAAATAGGGGAGATGGTTAAATATTTTTACAAAACTTGCACATGTAATTGATATTACGAAATTTTCTTTGTTTGTTTCATACAATTACTATAAATGCTTGTTTTTGAATATTTTAACTTAATTTCTTACATAAACTCATCAAATTATATGCTTATCTTATATAATTCTTCTATTCCAATTTATAAATAAAATGAATTGTTTGTTTAAAACGTATATAAATTAAATCATTTCTTATAATTTTACATTTAAAAACTATAAAACCAATAAATACAACATTTATGTTTACTAGATTAAAATATTGATTAACACATTCTATTGATTTGCTGTCATTCGTGTTTATAAACATTATTTACAAAAGAAATGTTTTCATAACAATTTATAAACAATTATATATTACATATTTCATTAATAATATTAATGAAAACATTATTACTTAAATTAATTGAGAAATATGTAAATTTATTAAATGAAATTAGTTAAGTTTAGCATTTAATTAAATATAAAAAGTTTATAAATATTTTATTGTCAATATTCCATAGTTCCAATCGGATATCGAAATCTTGCCACGAGCTAAAGATGGAAATAAGGAAAAATGAAGATGCTTTCTCTTGTGAAGCCATCTATGAGTAAAATAATGTACGAACATAGTACGAGAAAATGATACGCACTAATTTCAAATATAATTCTTTTTAAATGTATTTTTCTGGTTTTATTTTATTGTTTTATATGGTAATTATTTATTCCAATTTATTTGATAATAAAATGAAATAAATTTTAAATTGTTTTTTGAGCCTTTAAGCGAAATTATTTCATTGTTGTAGTTAATTTTTAAAATGATTTCTTTTGTTATAGTGCGAAAGTTTTAAAGCCGCGGGTGCTGAAGTAATGCAAACTCCATGCGATGTAGTCCAAGCTGCAGATATTACATTTGCATGCGTCTCGGATCCACAAGCTTCAAAAGATGTAAATATTATTTAAATGATTGTTTATTTTTTTGTAATATAAATATTTGTTTTGTTATAGATGGTGTTCGGAAACTGCGGAGTTCTTCAGGCAGATTTAACAGATTCTAAAGGGTACGTAGAAATAACGGGAATTGATGCAGAAACATCGCAAGATATAGCTGACGCAATCAACCAAAAAGGTGGCCGATATTTAGAAGCACAAGTGCAAGGTAGTAAAAATCAAGCCGAAGAAGGTACATTAGTTATATTAGCAGCTGGTGATAAATCATTATTTGATGATTGCCAGAGTTGTTTTACGGCAATGGGTAAACACTCTTTTTATCTTGGTGAAGTTGGTAACGCATCACAAATGAACTTAGTGCTACAATTGATGCACGGTATAGCAATCGCGGGAATCGCAGAAGGAATGGCATTAGCAGATAGAGCGGGTTTAAAAATAACAGATGTTGTAGAAGTATTAAAACTAACAACTTTAGCATGTCCAACTGTATTAGAAAAAAGTGAAGCTATAATTGCTGGTAGTTATCAAACTCATCATCCATTAATGCATATGCAAAAAGATTTAAAATTATCACTTGATATGGGCGACCATTTACAGCAGCCTTTACCACTTACCGCAACGGCAAATGAAGTTTTTAAACATGCTAAACGATTAGGATATTCAGATTTTGATACATCTGCAGTTTATATAAGATCAAGATTTTGAATTGAACAATAGATTTTATTTTTACTTAAATTAACATAGGCAGATTATCAGAAGCTAGATGTACTAATTAGAACTAAGAATTAATATAATTAAATAAGAGCTATACAAATTTTTACGTATATGTTGTAACAAATTTATTATAAAAGTTAAATTATTATTATTAATATATAGTTACGAGAATTTTTTTAAATATCTCAATTAATTCTAATTAGAATATCTGTTTCGGTAATTCTGTATAAAATATATTAATTTTATGTACTAAATAAAATAACTTAAAAGCACAGTGCAAAGAGGACCATCAACTACATATATTTAATTATTCAAAAGTGCAATTGTGCAAATTTTTGTTACTATAATGACTCTGTATCTTTATATTTCTTATTTTTTAAACATAATTATGTGACATATATATTTCAATATTGCAACAATGTAGTTAAATTAATTGAGATTTTTATATAAACAATATATGTTTTTATATTTTACGTATCTATGAATTTATTTCATAGAAATTAATATTCACTTATAAATTATGTTTTACAATTATTTATGACTAAAACATATTTTTACAATACTTATTGGATATTTAATCATTTAAATAAAATTAAATAAGTTTTAAATAAATAAAAACCATGTCAATTCCAAATTGTAAAAATATGTTTAATGCTCAAAAATTGCAGCAATATTGAAGTTACATGTTTTTTAAAAAAACTTAGCATAGATATTTTCTGTTTATCATTATTTTAAGTAAAATCAAAATCATGTAACGTTATACATGTTTATTATTAAATCTCTATTAAGAACTTTTGTTTTGAATTTTGATAATTCACATTATTTTTATGCCTGCTATATTTTTCTCTTTTTTTTTTATTTTTCTTTCCTCAAAATGTAAGTTTTTTGTAAGTGTAATTAAAAGGACATTTGATTAATATTTTGTGGCTTTAATTATTATTGAATTTTATTCAATAAAGAACTGAATATTGATTAATTCACCATTTGTGTACAAAATAACTTTAAAAATAAAACATATTTGTACGAATTTCTGTGACTTTTTTATAATTATATATCAATATAAATTCGTATTAAACAATCACAGCTAATAAAATTTTAATGTTTATGTCGTCATTCATTTTTTTTTTTTTAACAATAAGAAAAATGAAAGTGTTACCATGGTAACTGTTTGTTTATGCACATGAGTCAACCGTTGCTAAGTAACATAAATGATCTTAAGGTATCTCATAACAAAAAGTAATTTCATTAACAGGTTGTTTTCACTTTTTTTATTTGTATTTTGTTGACCATGAAGACATGCGATATAATAAACGAATAACTAATTTCCAATTTTTTCAATATTATTCACTTGTGTGTAATGCGCTAGCGAATGTGCGCATAAGAAAGCGTCACAGCATTTCAAAGCGCTTTTGTCAATAATAAAGATGGTGATATGCGAGTCAGCTGTTTGGACAACTTTTAATTGAGAAATATTAATGCGAGTAGTGATAATTAAAGTGTTTGTAGCCATGAGGTGTTACCATGGGCGCTATTGCATCGGTGCTGCAGTGGCATTGTGAAAAATGTAGTTTGATTAATCCAACAGAGCATTCAAAATGCTTGAGATGTGGTGCTCTTCGTCAAACTAACAACTGCGACGACGGACTGAATCAAGAAAGAACTGAATCTCATCAACATTCTTCTGGCACTATTTTTGGATCTAATGCCAACTGTACTGTCATACGAAAACCAAGACGAATTATTGAAAATAATGAACAGAATTATACATTTACACTTAATGTAAATAATAGGTATGAATTTAATATGATTTTATTCGTATTTATTTAAATAAATAGTGTTGTATTTTTATTTAAAATTCCAGTAAAGAAGATGATGGTCCTATATATGCAGTAGTAAATAAATTAAATAAAAAGAAGTATCGTCTAGCAAAAGCGCAAAAATGCACTCGAATCAAGCGCTCACATTCAGCTGTATCTTTAAGCATTGGAATCGAAGGTGGAAAACGGTTCTCTAGCACATTACAGTTAATAAATTGCTGGCAGTGTGACACATGCTCTATAGTCAACACTACAATTTGCGATCGCTGTTTTGGATGTGACAGCCTGCTGAGCAACAAAAGAGAGGTACTGAAACTAGCAAGCACTGTAGACAGGATGAGTATCGCACGATGTACGAAATGCTCTTCACGCTACGATTACACTATTACACCCGTTGAACAGCCATCACATTCCGTTATTAATAACGCCAATGCATTACTGCTTCATAAATATGAATTGTTAAACTATGGCACCCGCAAACCGTTCTGTAATTGTCCTCAACAGCCGAGTATGATTTCGTTGTCAAATATCAGCACTTATAATTGTGTCCCGTCTTCGAATTGTGATCGATTTTTGGGCACCGCTGTTAGTAGCACATCGCCGAAGAGACATACATCTCTTCATGAATCGTTCCGAACAAAAGTCAGTCGATCAGTGAGTAATGATTCTGTTACCGTTAAACCATTATTAATGTCATCAGCATCGTTTAAAACCATGGATATATCTTCCGCTTCATCAGTATCTTCTGAAACATGGACGTGTTCGAATTGCACTTTAGTTAATATGTCGACACTGTTAATTTGCGAAGCCTGCGAAACTCCATATCGCGTGGATGTAAATAAAAATACAAAAAATAATCCAAGTGTTGTTATCAAAGTTGATAACTGGGATGAACATGAATCTAATAATAAATTTTTATTACCGAAACCTAGTTACAGAAGATCTTTATCAGAAATACCTCAAACTCAATTTCATTCGCAGAGTACGAATGTTTATAAATCAGGAACAAATCGACGAAGTTTAGGGGATGGCATTTTAGAAGCAGCGACGAATAAATCAGCAATAGAATATCCAACATATGCCAAACATAACGCATTAAATCGTATGTGCAATAGCATTAGCTCAAATATTTTAGGTTCCGCAGTGCCAAATTCCAGACCAAACACTTGCGAACAATCTTTTAATAATGATAGCAAGCCGTTATATACTTATATTGGAATCTCGGAGCCTAGTAGCAGTGATAGACTTACTAGTGGTCATCATTTATATGAAAATCATTCGGTATTTAAAGATTCTACCAAAGATTTAAAATCATCACCTATTTACGATAAACGTGTACAAGAGTCAATGTATGTAACTAATTAAAATCAATTGACCTTAGTTACATTGGATTATTACATACATAAATTATTAATCAACCTATTTACATACTTTTCGAAATTAGTTTAACTTAAATTCAATGTAACAATGGTCATTTTTTATATACCGAATGCGAAAAAAGGCTGAATGCAAAAAATGTGTTTTAGTAATCCGACAAGTTTCAGTGAGCTGTGCAAACGTATGTGGACGTGTAGAAAATGCTCTTATGCGTATAATGCAATTTGGACTGAACATTGTGATATTTGCACATGTCCTCGAAGTCCTCCGTCGCTTTCGCAACCTAGTTTGATAACTGTAACTAAAGAAGATACAGCATTATTTAAAAATCGCGATGATAAGTGCCTTCAACTTAACAAGTAAGTGGCACGTATATATCGTACAGACCAAAAACCAAAATTTAAAAGGCTGAGAAAAATACTTATTTTGTTATATTATATTTATTTCATGTTATTTTATTGTATTTGCCTGTTAAATGTTTATAAAAAATGTTTTTATTTATTGTTTATGTATTTATGTTAACCCTTATATATACATATGTTTAATGTTTTACGCTTTGGCATGTTTATGTTTTATTATATTTGAATCAAATTAATATAGTAGTTTTATTTCATTTTTAAAATAAATTTGCATACTAAGTATTATTAAAATAATAGTCTGCCGCGCCGTTTTGATAAGATTATATTACTATATAATTTCATTGATAACACTTAATAATATTTACTTACTCACCAACTTATTATAAACACAGTTCTATTATTGCATTCAGTTATTCTTTTGCAGTTTCCGATATAGATTTATACTATTTTTAAACATTTTTGTTTATAATATTTTAAATAACAAACAAATATCGTATCAATTTTAACCTTGAATTTAATTATAGTTTTTACCTATAAATGCTTGTTCATACAAAAATAATACTGTAGTGGCTTATGATCTTCGGAATATCTGAAATTTCTTTTAAAAATTTGTTGAAGGAGTTCAGAAAATCATGGAAAAATAAAACACAAACCAGAAATGGCAGTAGGCAGTGTTCCGATTGCAACTTTAGATCAAGGTTTAGAGGATGATTTTCAATATTTACCTGGTATATTAGTGATTATTTAAATAAGTGTGCTAGTCTATAAATAATGTTAATTTTAGGTGTAAATGACATCTTCTCAGATGATCAACAATGGACTTGTAAAAAATGTACTTTAGTTAATTCGGGAGAAGTAACTGCGTGTATTGTTTGCGGTGGTTCAAAACTACGCGCTCTTACAACTCAAACTGATATGACTTTAAGAAAAGGAGAATTTTGGGCTTGTAGTCAATGTACTCTTAAAAATCCGTTGTCTTCATCAAGTTGTATGGCTTGCAAAACTGTTCGTCAAACTTTAGAAGTACCTATTCCACCTATTCGAAGTCCATCACCAAGACATCATGGGGCTTATTCAAAGGTAAATAATTTTATATTCAAACTTGTGTATCACGCTTTAAATTTTAGAATTATCTTTTTTTATAATCATACTATTTTAAGT
The DNA here is from genome assembly GCA_002278615.1 of Pogonus chalceus. Lineage (NCBI taxonomy): Eukaryota > Metazoa > Arthropoda > Insecta > Coleoptera > Carabidae > Pogonus > Pogonus chalceus. Next base: position 22,270 of record NEEE01004931.1, on the reverse strand, counting down.
TATGTAAACAATCAGATATTATCAATTAATTTTATTTTATAGATATTTGTAGGCACTTATTATTGATTACAAAAATTACCCAATAAAATAAAATTTATTCGTTTTTTTATTGATTATAACGTTGTGTAGGTCATAAATACTTAGCAACAGAGTTTATATTTTACGTTAATAATTTTTATTTACGTTCATTCAAATAATCGGTGAGGAAATTGTTCAAACCAAGGACAATAATGTAGATAATAATTTGCGTAGGAGTTCGTATGTTTTTAGTTGCGCTATTGTTATTCCTTTTTATATTAACCGTCCTAAAGTTTCAAAATAAATATAAAATCTATTTTCTTTATCAATTTGCATTGTAATTAATATTTGCATAATGAAATTAAAATTTAATTTGTTTTAATAATTAATATCAAAAAAACTTAATAACTATTCCAAGTTAAATAAATAGTTAATTATAATCTAATATTAATCTGTTTTCTTTAAAGTTCGCAATGTATTTATTCATAATAACTAGTTTTATTTCCAATATCCATTATTTGTTATTTATAGCGCATTACACTATTAATAATGAAATTATTTTACAATTAAAAACAATTGCTACAAAACTATTAAAAAGTATTTTATTACATTAGCTGATAACTTTATTAATCAATTTATAAACCATTAAAACATTCCATTTTATGAAATGCTCTCTTAGTCATAACATAAAAACTTTAAATTATTTTTTAGTTAATCAATCATTTTCTTAATACTTCAAAGCAAATATTTCATTAGTTAGTCTTCCGATATTTAGAAAACATACTTAAGAATTCATTTTATTTAATATGAATTAAAGTTACTTTTTTTTTTTCTTTAAAAAAAATAGAAAAATTGTTATTCATTTATTTGATATATGTATTTCATTTGATGGGTAATAAAATAAATGAAAAATCGTATATAATAAAAACAAATTTGTCAATAAATTTTCTAGTTAATTGTAGCTATATTTTATTGTTTATGTGTTATGCTTTATTATTATTTTTATATTTATATCAATAAACAAATTTTATGAAACTTTTTATTTTGTATTTAATTTATTTGAAATTATTTTCTTTCAGGTCTTGATAATAACTCTGCTTTAGAATAACTTTTTAATTAATTAAATTAATCAAATATCTTTTCTTACATAATTTATTTTAATTTGATTAGTTTTTGTTGTTCTCCTAACATGCAAAAAATATGTTTCAATACTTGTAATTTTTTTATGTAATACTTATTAAAAATATAACTTGAAAATCTAATTAATTTGATTGGATTATATTGTATTATATATTTTAACATTTTTATCAATGTCATTGCTAACAAATTACAACAAATATAATTTGAATAAAATGTGTAAATGATAAAATCAATATTTTATTTATATTTATTATATTCAACTTTCGACATATTAATAATTTACCGAAATGCTTATTACTTTTGAACAAGAAACATAAATTATAACTTTTCCCAAACGTGTAATAATTTATACCTGGAAATAAACTTTATATATTAAAAAATAAATAATATGAAAATATATGTCAGTATCGTTTTAAAAGTAATACATAATAAAATTTAATTGTATTATTTTCGTAATTCTAGCGACATAGTACGGGATCATCATACTCGAAATCATCATCAAATTTTAGTTCGAAATCTTCGCGAACACCAACTACGTCTGGTGAAGAATGGCAATTACCTCAACCCCAATTACCCTGGCAATGTTCACTTTGTACATTTGAAAATGCATCTGCAAATTCTGTTTGCGAAATGTGTCATAGTATGCGAAGAACATCTAGTTCTTCCATACCTGTATCTGTTTGGGATATTGAACCTCCACCTCTTAGAACTCATAGCGAAACAATGGAAAATTTGCGATTAAGTGAAGAAGAAATAGCACTTAGAAAATGGGAAAATATTGTTAGATATTGTAAACAGAATAAAAAATTATTTGTAGATGAAACTTTTCCACCAGCTCCTAGGTCACTATATTATAGTCCAAGTGAAAATAAAGAAGGGCATGTTGTTAAATGGAGACGCCCTAAAGATATTTCTGTAGATAGCAGTCCTGATAAAGCGTTAGCATGGGCTGTTTTTAGAACTCCACTGCCATCCGATATCTCCCAAGGTATAACTAAAAATTTCCGCTATTTAATTTTAAATTCTCTATACATTATTTTTGGATTTTGAATTAATTCATATTTGCGATTATTTTTAGGGGTACTTGGAAATTGTTGGTTACTTAGTGCGTTAGCAGTTCTAGCAGAGCGGGATGACTTAGTTGAAGAAGTTTTGGTAACAAGACAACTTTGTCCACAAGGTGCTTATCAAGTACGTTTATGTAAAGACGGAAAATGGACAACAGTTCTAGTCGATGATTTATTGCCATGTGATAAGCGAGGAAATCTTGTTTATTCACAGGTAACTATTTAAATTTATCAATAGTTTAATTTTTTTTTAAATAATGTTATAAATTTAGGCGAAAAGAAAGCAATTGTGGGTACCATTAATTGAAAAAGCTGTTGCAAAAATCCATGGTTGTTATGAAGCCTTAGTGTCTGGCCGAGCAATTGAAGGATTAGCTACGTTAACTGGCGCACCTTGTGAAAGTGTACCCTTACAACCATCATCCCTTCCTGTACCTGCTGAAGATGAGCTTGATAGAGATTTAATTTGGGCACAATTACTGTCTTCAAGGCAAGCTTTATTTTTAATGGGAGCGTCTTGTGGTGGAGGTACTATACTATATAGACTTTTATTTTTTCATATTTTTAATATATTTTTTTTTTTAAATTATAAATAGGTAATATGAAAGTCGATGAAGACGAATATCTTCGCCGTGGCTTACGTCCTAGACATGCATACTCTGTATTGGACGTTCGCGATGTAAACGGTGTTAGATTATTACGTTTACGAAATCCATGGGGTCATTATTGTTGGACAGGGGACTGGTCAGACGAGTCTCCTGTTTGGACAATAGAATTACGAGAACAACTTATGCCTCATGGTGCATCTGATGGTGTATTTTGGATATCATTTGAAGACGTTCTTAAGTAAAACACTTTAATTTAAAATAATATTAAAAACAAATTTAATTATTTTTTTAATTTGCAGATATTTTGATTGTATTGATATATGTAAAGTACGTTCTGGTTGGAATGAAGTGCGATTATTAGGAACTTTACCACCATTATCATCTCCTCAACATCTCTCTTGTGTTTTATTAACAGTTTTAGAACCAACGGAAGCTGAATTTACGTTATTTCAAGAAGGACAAAGGTAAAATTATTCATCCGTATATTTATAAAGTTATTAACTAATTTTATTTTTCCAGAAATTCGGAAAAATCTCAACGTTCACAATTAGATCTATGTGTTGTAGTCTTCAGAGCTCGTGCAATGCATGATATTGGTAGATTAGTGGAACATAGTAAAAGACAAGTAAGTTTTTAAATAAAATTCGTTTTTATAAAATATTTATTGATTAATAATTTAAAGGTACGTGGTTTTGTGGGTTGTCATAAAATGTTAGAACCTGATCATTATATTTTGGTATGTTTGGCGTTTAATCATTGGCACACCGGTATGGAAGATCCTTCCAGTTATCCACAATACGTTTTAGCTATACATAGCTCAAAGAAAATTATCGCCGAACAATTATCTCCACCTGTTCATATTTTAGCGGACGCTATTATTAGTTTAACATTAGCACGTGGACAACGACACGAAGGTAGAGAAGGAATGACTGCATATTATTTAACAAAGGTAACCATCTACTATAATTAATAAGAAAATTATTTAAATATTTTATGTTTTTATTACAGGGCTGGGCAGGTTTAGTAGTAATGGTCGAAAATAGGCATGAAAATAAATGGATTCATGTAAAATGTGACTGCCAAGAAAGCTATAATGTAGTTTCTACCAGAGGAGCCTTACGTACTGTAGATTCGGTCCCACCTTTACACAGGTAATTATATTAATTAATTTTAATTATCTATTAAATTATTATAAATTAAAATTCCAGGCAAGTGATTATAGTATTAACACAATTAGAAGGAAGTGGAGGTTTTTCGATAGCACACCGTTTAACGCACAGATTAGCAAACAGTGAAGGCCTACACGATTGGGGCCCTCCAAATGCGTGCCATTGTCCCGAAATTGATTCACAAGTAGCTGGATTACATTCACCACGATTGATCACGTAAGCCAGACTATATTATGTCTAGTCTTTTTATTATTTTAAATTTAGAATATAATTCATTTTTCATGTTTATTGTTATTTATTTTTTTATATTATCAGCAGGTACAAAAATATTCTCTACAGTTTTTAGATATAACTTATTTGTATATGTATATAATATTAATAATAAAATCAAAAATTACTTTTTTATTAATGCATTTTGAAGGCTCAAACACTTTTAAAAAGAAATGACATTATCTGTGATTTATATTTTACTTCATTTTTATTTATTATAATTCGAGTTTCAAATCTAATTCATCATTTTATTATATAATAACATTAAATTTAATAATAGTTCCTACCCTAAAAAGAATAAATCAACGCTTTAAATAAATACAATAAGCTATTAATAAAAACAATAAAAATTAATGAGCCTTCAATTAAAACGTAAGCAATCAAAAAACATAAGGCATTACCTCATACAATTTGATAATATTTATTTAAAAACTCGAGAATATTTTTGTTATAAATATTATGGTGTGATTTCTAATCTGACACTGATAATTCTAGTTTAAAAACACGAATTCGCTAGCATTTAATGCATCGTGTAGTTAAAAAAAATATGTTGCTGTATTCATAAAAATATACAGCATTTGTTTGCAACAATTTTAAATGAATTCTTTGAATATTTCTATTTTGACCACTTTTAACATTTATCGTACAAAAAATAAATTATATAAATTAAATCTCTATTCGATAAATTTGTGATATATATCTAAAAAAAATTAATATATATAAATGATGAAATTTTAAAGAATTCATTTTATTGTAAAATTTCGTTTGTAAAAAGGAATTATATTGTTGTGAATGCACCGTATACAATAGTATTTACTGGGCTCATAAAATTTATTGGAGGCACAATATTTATTCACTTAACATATTTCTTTTTATAAAAATCAATTTGTACTTTCATATACATTAATTATTTATAAAATTCGATGTTCTTTTATTAAAATATAATTAATTATTTTTACTTTCTCTTATTAACTCAATTGTTATTTTATGTATTCATATTTTTGCTATCAATATGTTTAATGAAATATTTAATTTAATTAATTACGTTTTTAAAATAAAACATTTCGATGTAGTTCATAGAAAATCATTAAACATATTGAATAAAAGCACAAATTTATTTAGTATTGTAGACAATAAAAAGTTTTTAAAATCTGTGAATGTGATATTATTTTTATCACAGATTGAAACAGCATTTAATCAATGCAATTAAAAGAAATAAATAAAAAGAACATCGAATACGTTTAATATGACTGATTATTGATTAATTTTACTAATTACTTTAATTCTCGATTTATGAAAATAGAATCTCGATAAATATATCATTTAATTTATATATGATCTCTGTTAAATGTATGGTCATTCCACTTTTGTGCACCATGCAAAGAAATTTCCACAGCAGTAAGTAATTTGTGTATGTAAGCTAATATGGACGTTTATTCACGCCGTAAATTAAAGTACGGTGTTATTTGACAGTTCTGTGATCTAAGAGATATTTCTAATGTGTATTCAGTGTTTAGTTATTCTAGCGTAAGTTTGTTAATTAAATGGATGAGTACTAGTTACTATAATAGAACATATTGTCTAGTACATGTGAAGGAAATTCGATGATAATAACATTAATAAAGCTTTCGAATTGAGGAATATCATTAGAAGTTTTATTTTTATTATTTATTTAAAGTTAATATTTTTCTTTTTATTGCTTTAAATATATAAAAACACATTTTTCCTATCATTCCAACTCTTATTGTTATTTATAATTAATCAAATTTCATTTCTCAAAGCAAACCTTTTAGTAAAATTGAAATTGTATTAATATTTATCGAAACATGTAAAAATATGCATTATATAAAAATTATATTTTGTTTATTTTATGATTCATTTAATTTTTTTCTTTAAATAAACTATTTAGAAACAATTTTTGTCTTTATTTAATTTATACACCTTTATATAGCAATTTAAGGGGGAAAATACCTTTAGAACCGTCATTATTTTTTTTTTCTTTTATAAAATGTTAGTTTAATTTGTTAAGAATGTTACCAAAATTTTACAACGAAATTGAAAGTACTTTTAATGTTATAGTCTTTGAACCTGGACACCCTTACGCTTGGCGTTGATGATTACCGAAATACCGAAACTTTAAACGCATTATTCTCAAAACTATGTTTTTTAAATTGCTTTGAGCGATAACTCCCGCTGAAATATTTTACACATTTAAAAAACTACTATAATTTGACCTTAAATCAAAAAATTGAAAGAAACACTTAAAAAATTTAGATTTTTAAAGCAAAAATCGCTGAAAAAATATATTAAAATTGAAAATAATAATTTCTGGATAAAAAAAAAATATTTAAATAAACAGTATTTAAAAATTCAGACTCATCAGTTTAATCGTCTATCCAGAAAAAAACTTCTCTTAATAAATTATTTTGAAATAATAACAAACTTTATATGTTTTCATAATTTTATTAACATTGACGAAACAATTTTAAATACACTCTAATACATTATTCGCTACATGTAACATTTATTTAATTGTTACTTTTACCAAATACAACGTTGCTCAAAACTTGCTTATGTTCATTTTTTAATAAAGAAATTTGCAACAAAGGCATTACAACAATAGATGATAAATCAGCCAGAACAGCTTCAATATTTAAAAATGTTGTTACTTCCATTAAATTCTCTTTCCTCAAACTTAAAATTGCGACAGCTAATAAAGGTATTATTTCTAATGAATCATAAGCAAGGATTAAATCCCATAAAAATAATAATTGTTCTGGAGGAAGATGTCCGCTAAAAGCTCGCATTAACCATTTAAAAACAATACGAATTCTAAAATATATATTTTATTAAAATACTATCAATTAATTATTAAATATTATCTTACGGGTGGATATTACTATTTTTTAAATGTGTCCACAAATCTGGTTCATGAGACTGTAAAAGTCTCTCATACAATAAACATAAAGATACAATTCCTTGTGGATGATTACAAACACGATGTAATCTGTACCAATAGCGTAGATAAAAAGCTCGAAATGTAAAATATAATGCGCAAGGGTCGTCATATAAATAACAAAACGGGGCGGCTAAAATAGAATTATTAAATTCGTATTCATTTATAAATAAATATACGTTTGACTAACCATACATAGTAAAACCATGAAATGGTATAACACCACTTGGAGGAAAAATCAGCGTATTTTCCGTAATTTTTCCTTTTAAAATAACTTGCATTTGCGTTTTTGGAGCCATATTATCTAGAACTTCGCTGTCTCTAGAGAAACATAGCATTATCTACAAAATATATCAGGTAATGTATTTTTATTTTATATTTGTATGAGTTTTAATTATATTACTTGAAATAAAACATCTTCGAAAACAAAATATTGATCATCATTAGCCGCTGTTAAATGTATATCTTTAATAATTAGTTTATCTACCATTAAATCAAATTCAAGAACTGATTCTTTCAACTGATTAAACCATTGTCGTTGCTAAAATATTTAATTTCTTCAATAATATGTATTTTATTTACAATTTAATATTATTTACGCTATCTTTTACGTCCGAACCAAGTACAAGTGTCCACAATTTAGCCCGATAACATCTCGGACAACCCTTTTTCAAATATTCTTGCGCTATAGGCGCATGATTTGTTATTAATACTTTTTCACCTAATGCAATTCTTTCCATTTCTAATGTTGGAAAGTTGAGTGAAGAAACTACATAAGGATTAACACCTAATAATGGTTCACCGTGACTTAATTCCGTAAAAATATTTCTCTAAAATATTTATGAAAATTATTTTTTGCTAATTTAAAGCTTATTTATACGTACTAAATTTTCTAAAGTTTTAACTTTTAAAGGTAAATGAGAAAATTCCCATTTTGGTTGACCTCTAAAAATATTATTAAATTAATAATTTTAAAGTAATATAAATTATTATATTTACGGTTTTCGTTTGTGATTTGTGCGAAGTGAAAGAAGTACTTCTAAAAAATCTTTTGGCGCATAAACAGGTCTATATTGAGTTATATCTAAATTATATATAAATTAGTTATTTTTTTCAAATTAATGTTTTATTTATTAATAATATTACCAACGTCATACGTGCTTAGTTCACCCCATTTATCAATTAATTCCTCCCTATCCTGAGATGATCGTAATTTAGCTAAACTTATACCGATTTCGCTACACATTGATTGTAAAGATTTATGAATTCGTTTATCCCATTGGATTTGCGCTTTTTTTAAATAATTTTGATCATTAGATGTATTAACTGGTTCTTTTTTCTTTTCTTGCATAAAATGATAAACATTATTTCTTAATTCTGTTTCTAAACCACTTTCCTTTATTTCATTTGTTAAAGTATGTTTAAAATTATTTATTTTAACATTTGGTAATGATGTTAATTTCTAAAGATACAAGAAATATGTTTCATTTTTTTTTCAGTGCAATGACTTTATTTTTGATACCTGAATATTAGTAAAAAATTCTTCATATGAAGGCATATTTCGGATATCTTCCGATATTTTCATTGTACTATAATGTACAGATTTTTCTCTTTGTTCTTCCATAATTAAGTAAATATTTGATAACGAACTTGTCTAAATTTTTGTCAAATAGCCAAAAAATTGATTTAATTGTTGCTTCGCAACCCCTTAGCAACTTATTTATTTTACCGCATTTTTTTCGAAAATAATAATACGATTCGGTCATTGAACGTAGAAGGAAGTGATGTAGGCATATGCGCTAAACGCCTCTAGCAGCTATATAGAATATTATAAAATAAAGCGCGACTTGAGTTGTCAGTTATAATAAACTATAGATTTTTTTAAAAAAAGTTGTATATTATTTAAAGTTTCCTATATGTACGAAAAGTGTAAAAGTAATAATCTATAACCTAATTTATAGTTTTTACTATTTAATTGTTGTTATAATTTAAATGTGCGAATAATGTCGATGTAAATAAATTCTAACCTTCTTTACCTATAATATTAATCATCATGTACGAAGAAATGGAAATAACACCCGATATTCCTATAATTCCACCTGTAGAAGTTGACATGGTTGTTGATGATACACCTATTGTTTTCAATAATGGTATGTTTATTATTTAAAACTAAGATTTCACTGTTAACATGTATATTTTTTTATAGATGAACCAGAATTAGATACTGGTGAAGAAGATTACCGAGAGGAAATATTAAAAAGTGGATTAGTTCAAGCAGATGTAGATTATTTTGTGAGAGCTTATAAATGTAATAAGTACTTATATATTATTGGGTTCTTTATAATTTATACCTTTTATTAATTTATAGGTTTAAAAGAAGTTAGATTTATAAAAATACATTGTACTGCATGCGATAAACATTTGGGTAGTGCACCGAATGATATAAATGAACGATTTCAACATCCTTTACTTAAAGTACTGTTATGCGGTAAATGTTTTCAATTTTACTGCAGTGGTGAATTTGTGAAAGGTGAAGATGGAAGCGAATTATATTGCAGATGGTGTGGCGAGGGAGGCCTTGTCTTTTGTTGTACTAAATGTCCTTTTGTATTTTGCAAGGTATATAGATTTATCACTTATATTAATTATACTATTTTAAAATATATATAAATTTTTTAGAATTGTATTACACGAAATCTTGGTCGAGGGATGGCCAAAACAATTCAAAATACGGAAAATTGGGTGTGTTTCTCTTGTAGTCCATGGCAAATTAGCAGACATCGAGCAACTTATTGGGCTATTCAAAAATATTCAAAAGATATGATAGCGTAAGTTATTATTTAATGAAATTTAAAAAATATATTTATTGATAATTTTTTGTTATTATTTAGGCAATCAAAAATAACTGGTGACATAAATAGTTTATCAGAAGATGCAAACATCTGCTGTACAACAGTAAAGAAAAGAACAGAAATTTACGATAAACTAAAAGTGCCTCTACCCAAAAAACCAAAAGTAATAAAAATACCATCAGACAATACATTATTACAAACGGCATTACTGCATAATACTCCATCTACATCAAAAGCAAAAAATTCTAAAAAACCATGGGTGCCTGAAGCACAAGATGAAGTTGTTTGTACACCAGATATAATCCCAATTGATGATAGTCCACCAAATTCACCAGTTCAAAAAACTTCTTCACCTATTCTTCCGTATGTAGCGCAGCAACAAATATTACCGAAATTAACGCCAGTTCCTATTGCTCCAAAACCATCAAAGGTTAATCTCAGCAGTTTGCAGCAACATATTAAAAGTTCATTCCAACAAAAAATTGTTCTTAAACCGACATCGCAATTGCTAAAACCAAATGCAGCGCCGATAATAGTACGCGGTAATTCCACATCAAATAAAATGGGTGAAGCTACTATAAATAATTATATTGTTGTGAATAAAAAAACTCATCCCGCGCCAGTAACTACACTTACGGCTATAACATCACCGTCTGTAACAACATCTACTCCTAAAGCAAATACAATGATAATGACAAGTCAAAAGAAAACATATACACCGATTGCAACAACATTTCCAAAAACAAATATAATAACTAGAACAGAGCAAGACTGGTTTGATAAAGCAGTTGAAGAATATACTGAAACAACGGAATATATTTCAACAAAAATTTGTGGTTTATCTGACGTACATACAAGAGCCCATAAATCTCTAAGATTGATGGAGGAATTACATAATACGATGCAAACATACATGCACGTTGCTATTGAAAAATTGCATAAAATCAAGCGTAATATGCAAATAAATTATGATAAAGAAATGGAAATAACACCTAAAACTATTAAAAAAACAAGAAAATTCAATGAAATTAACGAAGATAGTAATTCACAAGATACACAATTTAGTTCAGATAATGATAGCAATTCAGTGAAATCATTCAAAAAATTTAAAAGTAAAATTATTTTAACAAAACATGTCCAACCGGACGAAGTTTTATTTGATATGGACGTTACAAATGCCTCAGACGAAGAAATGGATTCTTACAATACAAACAGTTCTCGAGCAACTTCTGTGTCGTATTCAGAGAACGAGGAGCAAATGAAACATTGCAATGAAGTTATAGATATAATTTCAAGTGACGATGAACTCGCAGAATCAAAAGAAAATACGGAAAATCTTGCAGAAAATGCGGAAAAACTCCCAGAAAATACGGAAAAGCCCGCAGAAAATACGGAAAAGCCCGCAGAAAATACGGAAAAACCCCCAGAAATTATCAACGAATTAGTTAAAAAAGTACAAACGAAATTTAATATTCAAAATTTAACATCAAATGAATTATTGAATTATTTAATACCTCAAGTTATTTTATATAATAACAGAAGAGCACAAAAGGTGTTTAAAAAATTTGCAGTTACCGATACAACTATTAAACCTTTTAATTTGGAAGAAATTATAACAAAAACGTTGAGTGACGAAGTACAAAATGATACAAATGATAATAATCCCGATACATTTACGGAGAAAACTGATTTTATAGATAATGACTCACATTCAAACGATATGGACACTTCTAATCAAAGTAAAGAGGAGAATGCGGAACTTGTTAATGAATCTGAACCTGTTAAAAACATGTATAATACTGAATTTAAAATGGAAGAAAATTACGACGTTGAAGAAATGTTAGGTGGTAGTGTAGTTTTACGACCAACTAAAGGTTTTGGTGATGAATTCAGTAAGTTTATTGATAATAGTAATTCCGAAAAGAATAAATCTCAAATGTTTACTGCCGACGATGATGAAGATATGTCAGATGATGCATCAACGGAAGATGTTACAGAAAAATTAGAACATAATAAAAGTACTTCAGAAAACGATGATGAATCTAAAATAGTTAAAACCAAGGAAGATGAAAATATGTCAGATGATGCACCAACAGAAGAAAAATCGGAACATGATGAAATTACTTCAGAAAAGGAAGAAAATGGTGTAGTAAAAAAAGATAAAAATGAGGACATTCCAACAAACGAAGATGATATATTAAATCATATAGCAAAATTATCAAATGAAGATATAGATTTATCTTCAAATCTTGAACATGATTTGGACATGTCTGATTTGTGTCATAATAAAGATAATGAGTCTCTTAGTTTACCACCTGGTAGTATAAGTGATGATATAGCACACAGTGATTTATTTATTAACAAAAACAATGATAACAGTGACTTAGTTTTGGATAGTGGAATTCTAGCGTTAAAACAAATGGCTGAAAATTGCGTGAATTCTTCTGTTGAAATGCGCCAATCTAGTACAGAATGTAATGGATAAAAATGTATATTTTCCATTTTATAATATGTGTAGATAGATTATTGTAAATATTTATTATATTCATTATTAGATGTCAATATATTATAAAATTGATTTGCTGATTACTAAGTTATTTAATAATTATTTTGAGTATTCTACAAACTATCAGCTAATTAATTTTTGAATAACAAATAGAGCTAATTATTTAAGTATTCACTTTTCATATTAAAATGTGTGGTGTACAAAAAATAGTAAAATATATCATTAATAAACCAGTGTTTTAATTTGGAAATGATGAGTTTACTATATAAGAATGTTATATAATATGATGCTATAAATTCGTACATTTTTAATATTATTTTAAATTACTAATAATCATCATTAACTAACTAACTGGTATAACATTCTTATTATACTACTAAATTTCTTGATAAATATCAAGGATAAAAATTCCGTATTCACTATTGTCTGCATTTTTTTTTAAAACAATGTTTATTAAAAAAAATTAATAATAGTTTGTTTATGAGTGCCTGGTCTACAGTTAATTAATAAGATATAAATTTTATACATGTAAAAATTCATGTAACAGTTTGTATAAATTGCATTCATTTTAGTAATATAAAATTTGCAGTATCATATTTTCATGTGTATTATTAGATTCATATTTTATATATTATGCAAGAATATTTTTTATGTTTCATCATTTGCAAATTATATTTTATTCAAAATATGAAAAATACTTTTGAGTGTTTAAATTATTATTGTATAAAATTAATAAATTTTCTCCGAAATTATAAACTTTGTTATTTTTATTCTATCTATCGAACCAATGGATTTATTTTTACAGATTGTTTTTTATTTTTCGCATCATATCTCCGGAAACATTAGTTATGTTATTTGCTAATAAATGATTTTAGCATTTAATCGATTGAATAAAAATTACTTTATTTGAAGTTTAGCATTTAGCTTTTCAACATTTTCAAAACCAATATTTTACTATATATGATTTAATCGAGAATGATGACCCCGAAAACAAATAAATTAAGATAAAAATAGAAGTATCACAGCCAGTAAAAATTCTAAAGACGAATCAAACAAGACAAAAAAAAAAATCGTATATCTTATTTTATATACATAATGAGAAAAACAATGATTTATTTGTTCAATTTTTTTTATTTGTTGTCAGTAAAACATACAAGTACTTAAAATAAAAATATCACCATTTTGCTCTTTTACACCAATCTTTAGGTGTCCAATGTAAACATTTTGGATCAATTCTAATATGTCTTTTTTCCATAGCTTTTCGATGACTAGTAATTGTTTCTTGATTAAGTGTTATTATATACTGTCCTTTATAGTAATTTATTAAATTAAGGTTTTGAAGAGTTGATATGACATCCTCTTTTTTTATACTTGTTAATTCACATATTTCACTATAAAATAAATTTATTAATTTTTTACTGTCGTATTTTATTTAATATTTATTACGTACTTAATAGTAATTTGAGGTTTTTCATTATCACCTACAGGTTTAAGTGTAGTAAGTATATCTAGAATTGTTTGTGCCCAATAACTTCTATAAGACAGTAACCCTAAATCAGATAAAGGTTTTTCTGGAGATCCCGTTTTGCCTTCGAACTTTGAAAGCTCGTAACCTTTTTATAATAAAAATTTAGTTTTTATTTTAAATTAATAATTTCAGTTTTATGTAATAACTTACTAAATTCTATAAGAAGTTTTCCGTATCCTTTACGTTGATACGGAGGCATTGTAAGTATACAAGCAACATTATAATCTTCAATAGATTCTTTTTCTTTAGAAAAATATCCTACTATATGAAAACCTCTACTATCAAAATCAGTCATAACATAAAATAAAAACGGATCTGTATCGTAATAGAGGGTTTTATGGTCTAGAAATAATTTTGCCAAAAGGCATAAATTTTGTGCGTAAACTTTATTTTTTCGACCGTCTATTTCAAAAAATGATATACTGCCTTTTCTATATATTTCGTTTCCTGGAGGGTGTCTTAAATTGCACTTTACCTAAATTTTTATTCATTTATTTAATACCATGATTATTACGAAATATTATTAATTTACTTACAAGATGCCGTTCTAAACATTTCCTACTTTTTCTATATTTTAAACAAAATTCACAAATATATATACATGGAAGATTAACAATTTCCTAAAGGAATTGAAAATATTTTAAAATTTTATAGGATAGATGCAATTTTTTTAAAATTATACCTGAGGATATGGCGCAAAATACCACGGTTTTATTCGATGTCGCCCAAGTTCTATCATTTCAACGTTTTTCATTCTAGTGACAACATCATCATGATGTGCCACCATACTACCCGATTGTCTAGGACCTGCTGGAGTTGGCACTCCATCTTGTGAGTCCTCATTATCTAATGAAGTGCCTTTACGCTTTCTATTAATTTTTTTTTGTATGGCTGCAGCTAGTACTGCACTGCCGTTTACTAATTCTGGTGCTACTGGACTAGCAGGACGGGAAATTGGGGCACCTCCACTATTTACAACACCAGTGCTATTATTATTATTATTCCCAACAACAACAGCACTACTACCCCCACTGCCTATACTAGCACTACTACCACCTCCTCCTCCTCCAGTAGCACCACCGCCGCCGCCTATATGAGTTTTTTTAGGGGTTGATACCCCCGTACTAGTTCCACCATCCCGACGAGGGAATTGAACTTTTCTTGTATCTAACGCGTCTTCACCAACCCATTCATCTAATCGTTTATTAACTACGAAATAAAATATAACTTATTTACCATTGCATATCTTTAAATGATTTAAAACTTACAATCTACATAGTGAACATAATAAGTTTTTACAGTTTTATCGCTAGTTTCTTTAATACTGATAATTTCCGCCAAAGCTACAAAAAATAAAATTATGAATCATAATTTTTACGTAAAGGTTTGCTTTAATATTTACGCCAGTCATCGCTGCCTTGCATGCGAACTGGTAATCGGCATCCTTCCACTAAAGACGACTGTTAAAAACAACATAATTGAGGTTATGTATGTAAATATACAAACATTGTATGAATATATATTAAACTTACAACTGAATCACAAATAGTTGCATCATCCATATCATCCATTTTAAAAGTTATTTATTAAAAAGATTTTTATGTAAATAGAAATATATTTTATAAAGTAAATTAAAAATATTGAAAATTAACCCCTGACAGTTTGTATCTTAGCAAATTATTACCAACATAACGAATATAGAAATTTGATGTCTTTAAGATTAATTATTTAAATAATTAAGTAATTTTTGATTATTATTTAATGCAAAAAAGGTTAATAAATTATAGGAATTTGATATTGAATAAATATTTTAAATCAAAAGTACATTTAAATTTTCCCGATGTAATACATAGTAAATATATTGTTCGAGAAATTGGTGTATCCGTTTTCATGGACAAATTATTTAATTTTTAAAAATTATAATGTGCAATTTAAACCACCCTCTTCCATGTTTCTAATATAAATTCCATATTTATTTATGATATTTTCATTTCTAAAATAATTTATGATTTTATATACTAATAATTTATCTATTTTTAGTATCTTTTATAAGTTTATTGATATATTATATATTTATGAATTTGTTTCTATTATTATTGTCGGTTTTAAAATAATCATTTGAAATATTTAATAGACAGATAGTACACTGCCTTTTTGCCTTAAAGGGCAAGAATACCGTAGCCGACGATATTAAATAAGACAGATAAAACATTGTCTAAATTTAATAAAATGTAATAAAAATTCTACCCGACGATAGCTAATAAATAGATAAAACACTATCTATTTTTAATAAACCGTAAAATATATTACCCGAAATTTGGTATATAAATAATAATTTCATTTTGAAATTTTAACTTAAAACAGATACGACACTGTTCTAAATTTAATATAGCAATAAAGAAATCTGAAAGAAAAAACATCCTATCAAAACCTTTGCGGCATAACGGAATAGCTAATTTCGACGTTTAATTTTTAGTTCAATTTTTGAATTTATTATTATTAATTGCAAAAAAATATATGTTATTATTATTATAACGGATTGTACGGATTTAGCGAATAGGGACACTTTGCCGCTCGAGCTAATACAAACAAAATTTTCAATAATAAATTTCCTTATTTTCTTCTGAACCTGAAAGAAATACAGAACATGCACATGCTTTAGTGATGCCTATTGCATCTGCACGCAACACTCGCGAACGCGACGCGACCTATGCACAGGGGAGTCTGGTTCCCACCAGTAACTGCATTAGTGCCCTACAGTTACTCCTCGCCACCTCAGGGCTAAGCTCTCCGCCTTTAATTCCGCCGGTCGCCTGCCTCCTGCGCCATACAACCTACTTACTGAACATCGCGACCGCCCCGAAGTACCCAGTAACTTAGG
>NEEE01004927.1:1742-17694 GCA_002278615.1 Pogonus chalceus | reverse complement strand
AATAGTTTTGTTTAAATCTCTAAAGTAAAGCGCTCTCGGGATTAAATCATCATTTAACTCCCTAGATACATAAATTATCTATTTTTACTTTCCGTACTTGTAGAATGAACTATGTATAAACAATACCATATATTAGTAACCTTCGTACATATTAATGAGTAAGACTACATTGATTACCATGACGATAATTATCAAATCTTGCTTTGTTGCTACGAAAAAAATCACTTAATGTTTTATCATAAATTCAAAATTTACAAGTATTTAAATATCTTATGATAATAAAAACCCACATTTAAGATGTATTTGTATCACTTTTAAATTTCCCACAATTTTTAACGGCTACACATAGAAAAAGATAGCATTCCAGCCCCCTTCCTTATCATACCTATTGTATTTACGGGCGTCAGCTGTCACTTCATTTCACGTTTTGCTGTTGAACAGCTTAGATTTTGAAGTATCTTTTAACGCTGTAAGTGTTTCAATTAGAATACTATTAATAATTAATTTATGCATCTGAAGCTAATATCGATATTGATTTTAACAAAGGATAATTAACAATGTTTGCGATTAATTTTGGAATGTCTTTTGGCGTTGTAGAAATTTAATAGATTTTCTGACGTGTCTTTTTTCGTATATTTCTTGTTTATAATCAATGAAAAAACTTGAATTTTTTAATTAATTGCCTTAACCTTGAAATCAGGTTAAAGTTCATCAACTTCTATCATTTTTGTATTAATGTTTTAGACATTGCTTGATAAAATGACTGTTAACAAAGCATTTCCTTGGAAATCAATCATTTTTGTAGTGATTTTAACGATAACTTCTATACTGCTTCTCGATATTAACAGACATGGAACTTGGCAAAGTAAGTTTCAATTATTAACTCATATTTACACGTTTAGTTATTATGATTAATTAAAATTTATAGAAACACAATCAGTACAAAAGTTGAAAGAATTAGGTGTCTGGGGATATGGCGAAAAAGCATGGGATAGCGCGAATCAGGGCTTTAACTGGACAAGACAACGAATTGAAGAATACGCGCCAGGATATGTTGATGCAACTTGCGAATTTTTACAACCATATTATGAACTTGCTAGAGATATGACTAAAATTGGCTATAATTTAGCGGTTAAAACTTTTAATGCAATTATAGAAAAAATTCCAGTAGTACTTGACTCAGTAAGTTATTAGTAAATTATTTAAATTTTCGTTATTATTTATAATATTTCGAATTGTAGATTGAAAAAATGGCGCCTGGATTATTGGAACAAATTCAAAAAACATGGAATTTAATTATTAAAATGATTGCTGAATATTCATTGCGATTTTACAATTATTTAACAACTGAAGTTTTCGTGTAAGTAATATTTATTTTTAAATTGTTTACTGTCGGGTTTGGACTTGCAAATAAAATTAAACTTATCATTAAACATATTGATTTCAAATATTAGACTTACATTTATTTGATAAGTTGAATGATTCATAAAAGGTTCTCCGTTTGTTATCAGTTAAGTTCATTGTCAAAAGGTTGTTTATTATTATATATAACCGGTTATATTTTCTTATCACTTAATTATTTTTATTTTATTGCTTTGTATATTGATAAGTGCATTAAATTATTTAAATTTCAATTTAATAATGGAAAGTTTTAAGTTTCGACGAAGACAATTAGAATAATATAATTATAAAATTAATAATTCAATTTTAGAGGCCAACTTTCGCCGGAAAATATGCACAAAGTTTTAATGAATACAGTTGATACAACTCAAAAATACGCTGTTGAATATTATAATTGGGCATATGAAAAAATTGAGTCAACAGTGTCAGGGAAATAAATAAAATACTTCAAGAGACATTTTTACATAAATCTGTTTTATTTTTTAGTTTAACTGAATTATTATTTTTTTGTTTATATTTTACAAATAATATACATTTATTTAGTATAATGGATATTTGTAGAAATGTTTTTTTGTGGTAGTTGCTATTTGTATAAAACACAAACAAATTTTCATTTATACAAAGATATACATTTTATTTTCTGTATATTGTGATATCTTGTATATTTATTTATATAAATACATTCCTTTTTACAAATTTCTGTCACATTCTGATTATAATCCATAATTTTCAAATAGTAATCGATTCGTTTTGTTCTGAAATTATGAACTTAAAAACATTTTCGATAGATAATTTATGTATTAGTTAAAAATTTGGATTATAATCAATATATTTGTTAAATGTTATATTAGATAGTAGTCTATTTGTTATATATATTATCTGGAAAAAATAATTTTAAGGTGTTTTTATAAATTATTTCACCCAACTCATTAGAATCTTCATTTTTAATTGCTGCTAAAACATCCATTACATGTCTGTAAAAATAAATATTTAATATTAATTTTGTTTTTTAAATAAATACATTTAAAATTTACCGTATATTTACTGGTTCATTTCTTCCTTTGACCAGTGAATTTTCATTCCATTTTTCTTTTTTTACACTTTGTAAAATATTTTCTTGTTTTATATATTTATATCCTGCATGAGTTGGACGTATTTCGCACCATGGACAATCGGTTTCTATTAATATTTTATCATTTGGAAGCAATTTTACTGTTTCTAAATTTTCTGGAGTTTTTAATGAGCTAAAATGTATTTAACATAAAATTACTCAGACATATTTCTATAGTCGTCGCCACGAATCAATGTCATTACATAATAATAACCAGATATTCAACGACATACGTAATTATGTTTTACATCTTTTTAATGCTTAGTTAACACTTCCCAATAATGTGAAGTACGTCGTAACTTTATTCGAAAAAAGTTTCAGATCGTGGAAGGTACAATTACGCAAGTACATTGTTTTGTGGCGACGACTATACTTAACAGTATTACCATCCATTTATTCCTATATAATATCCCATTTTAATGAATTGTTCGGCTTCTTCAAAAGATCCATCGAAAGAATGAACAACACCTTTTAAATTAGTAAATTTATTTAAAATTTCGCGTAAATCTTCTGCCGCGTTGCGGCAATGTAAAAATAAAGGTAAATTTAATTCCTGACTTAAACTTAATTGTTTTTCGAAATATCTATAAGAAAAATAATCGTCAAATAAATTTAAATAATATAATTTGTATAATTAAATACTTTTTTTGAATATCTTTCGGACAAAACTGTAATCTATCATAATCTAAACCACATTCACCGATAGCTACAATTTTTTTGCCGCCATCAATTGCTAATTGTTTTAATTGCGATAAATAATTATCGGGACCGGTTTCATGAGCTTCAAATTCAGTACAACGTGTAGGATGACAACCAACAGTCGCAAATAATTTATCTAAAATATTTATTCGAAAAAACTACAATTTTATAAATAAATCACAAAATTTACCATCAGTTTGCGCTAAATCCAAGGCGGCTTTGCTTTCACTTAAACTTCCCCCTGTAATAATCATTTTCTTTAAACCAGCTTCCCAACTTCGTTTAAGAACATTAATTAAATCTGATTTATGTTTAGAATTTGCATTATAAATGCCTTTATACATAGAATCAGTTAAATTTGCTCCAATATCTATAAATTAATTTTATTTAAATTTAGTTTTAATGCCACAAAATTATTAAAAACTCTACCTATAAATTGTTTAGCCATTTTAAAAATTTTCATTCAATTTTCAACTTAGAAAATAATTTTTCTGTATTATACGTATGCACCTTTTGACAATTTAATAAAAGTAAGGTTAAGTTAATATATTTATGGTTAAATAATAGCATAAATATAAATAATAGGTACAAATGTATATAAAATTCATTAAATGTTCCGTAAACGACATGTATGCATTTTATCAATTTGTGTATTCTCAATATTTTTTTCGTTAATTACATATTTTACATATAATATAAATAATAATAGTGATAAAATTATTTTAACTTCTACAACAGAATATAATATAGACTTAATAGAACATCAAATAAAAATTAAAGCAGTTAATTTACCAGACGAATATAAAAAGAAACATATATTAAACGATGATATTATAAATAACTTTATTAAAAATATTAATAATAACGGGACTATATATAATTATAAGAATTTATGGCAGGAATTTGATAATTTAGTTAATAAAGAACAAATATTCGACGGCAATAATACAAATATAGGAAAAGTAATACATGCATTAAAAACTGCTAGAATTTTATCTGCAGATAATTATTCGAAAGGTACACAGTTTAAATTGATACTTCAGCTACAGGTAAGGCCTTATACTACTTAAATACAACTGTATTAATATTTATTTCATTTCAGGGTAATCATTTGGCTGTTTTTAAACCACAATGGTACGACAAAGAAAAAATAATACTAGGAAACGTGTACGCTGGAAAAGATCGCTATGGCTCTGAAATATTAGCGTTTTATTTAGCAGCAATTTTAGATTTACGAATAGTTCCAATTGCAGCTGAAAGAACAATCGATATAAAAAACGAATTACTGCCCGTCGCGAGTCATATTTTAAATAGTACAACATTTAATTATAAAAATTTAACTTGTATTTATGGTAAATGTTTTTATTGCAAACGTGAGGACCCAGTTTGTACTAACGACGAAGGTAAATTAACTGGAGCGATTTTATATTATGTTCCTGGAAAACTGGAATCATATCCATCACCGTGGAGACGAACTTATAAAAATAATAAAAAAGCTGTTTGGGAAACTAAATCGAATTATTGCTCGTAAGTTGTAAATTATACAAAACTATTTTAATTTATTAAGTTTAAACGATTTTTAGAACTGTTAAAAGTAAAATATCAAATAAAGTATTATTAGATTTAATAGATGTTTCGATTTTCGANTACCTATAAATTGTTTAGCCATTTTAAAAATTTTCATTCAATTTTCAACTTAGAAAATAATTTTTCTGTATTATACGTATGCACCTTTTGACAATTTAATAAAAGTAAGGTTAAGTTAATATATTTATGGTTAAATAATAGCATAAATATAAATAATAGGTACAAATGTATATAAAATTCATTAAATGTTCCGTAAACGACATGTATGCATTTTATCAATTTGTGTATTCTCAATATTTTTTTCGTTAATTACATATTTTACATATAATATAAATAATAATAGTGATAAAATTATTTTAACTTCTACAACAGAATATAATATAGACTTAATAGAACATCAAATAAAAATTAAAGCAGTTAATTTACCAGACGAATATAAAAAGAAACATATATTAAACGATGATATTATAAATAACTTTATTAAAAATATTAATAATAACGGGACTATATATAATTATAAGAATTTATGGCAGGAATTTGATAATTTAGTTAATAAAGAACAAATATTCGACGGTAATAATACAAATATAGGAAAAGTAATACAGGCATTAAAAACTGCTAGAATTTTATCTGCAGATAATTATTCGAAAGGTACACAGTTTAAATTGATACTTCAGCTACAGGTAAGGCCTTATACTACTTAAATACAACTGTATTAATATTTATTTCATTTCAGGGTAATCATTTGGCTGTTTTTAAACCACAATGGTACGACAAAGAAAAAATAATACTAGGAAACGTGTACGCTGGAAAAGATCGCTATGGCTCTGAAATATTAGCGTTTTATTTAGCAGCAATTTTAGATTTACGAATAGTTCCAATTGCAGCTGAAAGAACAATCGATATAAAAAACGAATTACTGCCCGTCGCGAGTCATATTTTAAATAGTACAACATTTAATTATAAAAATTTAACTTGTATTTATGGTAAATGTTTTTATTGCAAACGTGAGGACCCAGTTTGTACTAACGACGAAGGTAAATTAACTGGAGCGATTTTATATTATGTTCCTGGAAAACTGGAATCATATCCATCACCGTGGAGACGAACTTATAAAAATAATAAAAAAGCTGTTTGGGAAACTAAATCGAATTATTGCTCGTAAGTTGTAAATTATACAAAACTATTTTAATTTATTAAGTTTAAACGATTTTTAGAACTGTTAAAAGTAAAATATCAAATAAAGTATTATTAGATTTAATAGATGTTTCGATTTTCGATTTTTTAATACAAAATGGTGATAGGCATCATTATGAAACATTAAATGATAAAGTTGTTTTAATAGATAATGGGAAAGGTTTAGGAAATCCGTACGTTAATCATATCGATATTCTAGCACCGTTATATCAGTGTTGTGTGTAAGTTCTATAATTATTATTTCTATAAATATTTCGTTAATTACATAATTTTTAGGATTAGACATTCAACTTGGGATAGATTAAAATTATTTTCGGGAAATACGTTAAAAGAATTATTACAAAGTTTCCAGGAAATTAAAAATGTTGTTTCTTCACGACATTTTATTGCGATTCAAGAACGTTTAGAAATAATTTACGCAACAATTGAATATTGTAGAGATCGAAATAAATTTATGTAAATAAAATTATATTTTTATACAAATAATTTTTAGTTATTTACTGTTGGTATACATGTGATATTGTTAAATGTCATTTTTTGATATGTCAAGTTACCTTTAAATTTTTAAATTACTAAAATGCCTGCTCCTTTTCCGTTGATTAAATTAGGCGCGTTATTAGTTAAACAAATTAGTAAACCGATAGCGAATTTTGCTAAAGAACGAGCGAAAACACATCCGTTTTTTCGTACTTATGTGTGCATGCCACCAGCGCAATGTAAGGTTAATTAAATTTAAAATAATAATTGCACAATTTTTTATTTATTTACAGTATATAACTGGTGTGAAATTAAATTAAAAATGTGGGTTATGAATCTAGGAAAACCTGTAAATATACCTGTTTTAAGTGAAGCAATGGCAATAGAATTAGGCGCTAATTTATTAGGTGAAGGAATTGTTTTTACAATAGCTGCCGGTGTACTTTTCGCGGAATATGCAAGGTATTTATTTCATTTAAATTATTAACTTAAAATATATTAAATAATTCGTTAGATCGTCTAAAAAAGAGACTGCAAAAGAAGCAGCCAGAAAAGAAGAAATGAGCGATCTATTATATCAAATACAAGAATTGTATTTTCGGGTTGAGCAACAAGATACGCAAATAAGAGAAATGCATCGAACGTTAGCTGATATCTCAGGTATTTAACTGTTATTTCCCAACGAAAAAAAGTTAATTTAATTGTCTTATAGGTTCTAAAAAATCAAAATTAAGTGGATTATTAAATATAGGTAAATCATCGGAAAAAGAATCTCCGCCATCAACTCCACCATCCAGTACAATAGTAATACCAATATCAAACGAAATAAATTCTAATAATTCAGGTGTACAAACTTTAGAATATTGTCATGATATGGGTGTTGTATTAAACGCTGTACGGATGATGGAGTATGATATAATCGGAGATGATGATAATAGTATTAGAGAAAACGGGTTTCTAACGGACGCTTTAATGTACGTAGAACAAGATGTATTTAGGAGACAAATTGCGGTGTAAGTAACAATTGTATATTTTCAGTAAAACTAGATAATTGCATTATGTAAATAATTTATACACTTTATTAATACGTATACAGTTTGATTTGGATATTTTTATTTTGTGCATATGAGATTTTTGTTATTGATTGTGTTAATAAATATAATATTTAATTGTTATGTCTTATTTCTTGTTGATTATTTTCAAATGAAAGTGTGGTTATTGTATTTTATATGTATTTTTGAGAAATTTGCCCAATTTTTGGCGCATTTTGTCTATCTAATTTGGTAAGGAATATTATGAAACGTATGATTCAGCTTAATAGCATTATTATTTGTCGTTAAAAACAACTCAAAATATCTGATGTTTAACCTTATTGATAGTATTTTTTTTTCAAAATTGGACCATTTCTGAAATATTAATTTTAATAGTTAAGTAGATTAGACAATATAAAATAAATAAATACTCCCAATTTCTTAATAGCATTATTATTTCGCGAGATATTCACAAAAAAGAAAATTCCAAAATTCGCGTAAATATTCCATGTTTCAATTTAATAGCTATAGTATTTGTCGAGATATTCGCAAAAAAAACTAAGTCGAAAAATATGCTAAAATATTTGATGTATTATAAACCTTAGTTTTTTTTTTTTTTTTTTCATAATTAGCCCATTTTGGGTTTATTTTTTTTATTACTTTAATTGAAAGATAATATTATAATACGTGAAGATTCCAAGGTTTAACTTCAATAGTATTATTATTTGCAAAAAACAAGAGCAAACTATGCAAAAATATCTATTTTAAGTATTTTTTCAAATTTGGACCATTTTTGACAAATTAATTTTAATAGTTAAGTAGATTAGACAATATAAAATAAATAAATACTCCCAATTTCTTAATAGCATTATTATTTCGCGAGATATTCACAAAAAAGAAAATTCCAAAATTCGCGTAAATATTCCATGTTTCAATTTAATAGCTATAGTAATTGTCGAGATATTCGCAAAAAAACTAAGTCGAAAAATATGCAAAAATATTTGATGTATTATAACCTTAGTATTTTTTTTTTTTTTAAATTAGCCCATTTTGGTCATTTAAATTTATTTTAATACTTAAGTACATTAGACAATGTAAAAAAACGTTATTCGCCGAGATATTCGTAAAAAAAAAACAACCGAAAAATATGCAAAAATGTTTGATATATTATAACCTTAGTTTTTTTTTCAAAATTGATATATTTTGGGCATATTATTTTTATTACTTTAATTGATAGATATTATGATACATAAATATTCCAAGTTTCAGCTTCAAAAGTATTATTATTTGCTGAGATATTTGCAAAAAACAACTACAAAATATGCGAAAATATCTATTGTTAGTATTTTTTCAAAATCGGACATTTTTGACAAATTAATTTTAATTGTTAAGTAGATTAGATCGATTAGATGATATATAAAAAAACGTTATTCGTCGAGATATTCGCAAAAAAAACTAAACCGAAAAATATGCAAAAATATTTACTGTATTATAACCTGTTTTTTTCAAAATTGGCTCATTTTGGGCATATTGTTACTTTAATTGGTAGATAATACTATGATAAGTAAATATTCTAAATTCCAACTTAATAGTATTATTATTTCGAAAGGTAATCGTAAAAATACCAAAACACGCAAAAATCCCTGATGTATAACCTTATTATTTTTGGCAAAATATTTGCAATATTTAAATCGATAGGTAACATTAAAACCGTAAATATTCAAAGTTTAAACTTAATATTAGATATTATTATTTCGCGAGATATTTGCAAAAAAATAAATTGTTTAAAATTCAAAATTATTTTGAAGTATTTGTTTATTATTTAATTTCAGAGAGGTGTCTGTTTAAAAAATGTTTAAAAATTATTAGTTATTGTTGATAAAAAAAATTCTTGCGCTAAACTGTAAATTAGAAATAGTTATTTACATACCAAGTGCGGGAACGACTAGTTCACGGATGAGTGTTTGGCGGCACGAGCTTCCGTGTTTGAAAAACTATACTTTTTTTGTTATAAATACAGTTTTTTAATGGATATTTTAGAAATAGAAGTGCTTTTTGCGAAATTCCCGTAGGCTAATCTGGTTACAATGCGGAAAATAGAAGTTTGGGATGTTGCTTAGGTAACGCAAGTCAACACTTTTCAATGCATGACTAAAAAAAAATTTTTTGTTATCTTCAGAAATATGATTTTTATATGAAAGAACTTGTGTATATAAAATAATATTTTTAAAAGAATTAAAAATTTATT
The DNA here is from genome assembly GCA_002278615.1 of Pogonus chalceus. Lineage (NCBI taxonomy): Eukaryota > Metazoa > Arthropoda > Insecta > Coleoptera > Carabidae > Pogonus > Pogonus chalceus. The sequence continues at coordinate 7,943 of NEEE01004927.1, read as the reverse complement.
TAAACATACATGTACATACTTAACAAAATAAAATCATTTATAAAACAACAAAAAATAAATTCTGTAAAAAATAAAAATCGCTTATTAGGACAATATAAATTTAAGTAATTCACCAGCCAAATTAATACAACAAATCAAAGCTTACAAACAAAAATTTCATCTCAAATAGTCATATGTAAACTATCATCCACAATTTTTTGAAGATAACTTATCCTATTCTCCAAGGAACTAAAATTACGATCTATATCACTAGTTTTCGATAAAGTCCTTCGAGGCGATGCTGAACACGATAATCGATTCATAATTGCCTCTAAACTTGTTCCTTGTGCTTCGTTTAAATCGTGCTTTGAATGTCGTGAAGATGCCGAACTGCCCCGACTGGATGCGCTTCCGGACCGTGTAGATAATTTTGGTTTACAAGGTTTTTGGTATATTTCTTTCGCACTTGATTCGGAATCACTATGATTTTTTAATCGTGGTAATTTTGTTCGTGCAGATCTATAATAAGTTACGTTAAAAATTTGTGAATATATATTTTATTGTTACCTTTTTGAAGCAGTTTGACTACCACTTGCTTCTCTTCCGTCTCTGTAAATTCCTGGAGAAATAGATCTGTGTGTATCTCCTTTTGCTCCGATATCTGCTCTTGTTGTACTTCTAGTTCTGTTTTTTTTTTATTAACAATTTTAATTGAAATTAAGTTAAAAAAATAATTTTATTACCTTGTTACTGGTATTGCTCTATTTTGTAATTGATTTTTCCACATTTGAGCTCTTTGATTATTTATTGGTGATGGTGTTCTAGAATCTTTTCTTGATTTACGTGTTGGTCGATTTACATGCTTTTTCCTGAAAAATTTTGTCCCGAATTTTAAAAAACTTAAGCAAATAAATTAAGATACTAAGAATAAGTACTCTAAAAATAAGTTGCGTCAAACGATGAAATGAAAGGGTTCTTGGAAAATTTCGAATTATTTTAACCAAAAAGTGAATTTAAAATTGCATTTTTTGAAAATAAGAAACGCATAGTGGTGGGTCGTAACTAAAATTAGTAAAGATGCTGCAAATTTATGTATTAATTTGTTAAATCTTAAACATTAATTCAGTGCCAATTGTGTATTTCGGATATACGCGCATTGCATAACTGCTAAAGGCCGCATCGGTAGAACTGTGAAATTCCCAGTTCCATATAATGTTATTTATATGTTTTTCATGGATTGATCAATGATTATAAACATTAAGTTCAAGAATAAAAGAATAAAATTTATTATATTTTAAGTTATCGATAGCATCAAGTAAAAATAAGGGGTGCTGCAGTTCCGCAGTACCCATACGCTATATCTAAATAAGAAAAACAGTTATATATCTTAAGAAAACAAATAAAATAATATATTTATTAATTTTATGAAAAAAATACCAACTTTAATGAAGTTTGACAGGAAGAAGAACAAGAAGAAAGAAGTACTGTAAAGAACAGTTAACTTACTTAGGTCTATAATCATTATGAGACATTGTAGGCCATGGATCAGTTTTCGGTGATGGTGATCTCGAATCAACTCTTACCCTACTTAGATCAGAGAATCTAGCTGTAGGTTTTCTACACCTGAAATAAAATAAATTACGAAAAAACTTACAAACAATAAAATAACTAAAATACCTCGGCGATGCAATACACTGCAATTGCGATAAAAGTGACTTTTCTGATTCTTTAATCCGTTCCAACTCTTTCGCAAGCAACATTTTATCTTTACGCAGTTTATCAACAAGCTCATGATGTGATTTTCGTTCGGATAAAACACTTTTTTCTAAATTTTTTATCGCACTTTGTAATAATTGTATTTGATTTTTATTACTCGCTCTATTTTCTAATAACATTGATAATCGCTTTGTTTCAGATTTAAGTTGTTGATTTTCTTCTGCTAAGTCTTCTACTCTATTTGAACACGAGTTTTGAAAAATTTTAATTGAATTTATTTGTAAACGTACCGTTTTTGTAATGAATTGATGATACGTGAGTCTGGTTTATGGGGAATTTTTGATTTAACTTGTTCTTTTAAATATGTTATTTCATCTTCTAGTTTATTGATTGTTTGTTGTAAGATTAACGGATCAGGGGGACCGCAATATTCTAACGGTATTGGGTAATGTATCCTGTATTTTGTTAAAAAATTAATTTTATTATTTTTATTGATAACAAAACGAATTTTTACCTATCAAACTCCGCGGTATATGTAAGTATGAGATATCTACGGTTATTATTTGATTTTGATAAATGATATGTCGAATATAAACCTCGAATTCTATGGTTCCTTAACGCGTCCAAATCATTAAATGTTAATAAATCAAGATAAACACTGTTACTTGTCTAAAAGTTTATTTAATTAATATTTTAAATGTACTGATAGTTGGACAAGTCTATTTTAAAAGTTGTAAAAAATTTGAAGTTAATTTAAAATATAATAGATAAAATTACAAATTATAATTAGACATTTTGGATAGTTTTATATTTTACTAAGATAACGATACATTCGTGTTTATAAAAAATAGCTGAAAAGTGCTAAAAATACTTTAAAAGTCCCTAAATTTAAAGGTTAGCTAGCATTTTGGGGATATATTGGGAAGAAAAATGGCAATTAGACAAAGTTCTAAGAGAAACTCTGAAAATTAATTTGCAGGAAGAATTAGGGAACATTTAGTTGTCTTTTTGTAAAAAAAACTTATAGAATTAATGCTTAGGAGACTGAANCAATTACATTGTTTCGTGGCGTCGACTATACAACTTTAAAAAAAGGCTTGTCCGACTTTCAGTGTGTACCACTGTATTTTCTATAATAATAAATACCTTTAAAAGACCAGATTTTAACATAGCAGTAAAAATTTTAAATTGTTTAAAATTACCAGTTTTTTGTGTAATATTCTCTATATCTATAAATATAAAACAAAGGGATAAAATACATAAATTATTTGAAATATTAATAGTTTAATTATTACATGATGCTTCATAACAACATTGCCAATCTTCGCCAGTTTGTTTATCAGTTATTACTAATTCTAAAACGTTACTATCTACATGCATTTTGATAAAATAATTTCGACCATTAAAATTGCAAGTTGTTACGAGATTCGGATCTGTCATATTTAATATAGTTTTGACATTTAATAACTTTTTTTTAATTTTTCCATTATAAAATGACAAGTCCCATATTAATTAGAAATTTTGCAATTGTTTGAATATACATTTAAAATTTTACCGCTTTTTAACATTACCAACATTTATTAATATTTCAGTGTTCTCAATAACCTAAAATTATTATATATTCTAACAATAATTTAAACAATTAGCATTTTGTTTTAATTTTTAATTTATAGTATGATTACTTGGAATTCTATATAAATTTACGATAAATATTTAATTTATAAAATGATTGTTTTAGGGGGTTGAATTTTAATTCTAATGTTGGTATTTTAAGTTTCTAGAGTTGTATTTCTCTAAAGCGTTCATTTTCGATTAAAATATATCAATAATTAAAAAAATGAAATAAATTGTATATTTTTATGGTGTTTTGTGTGTATATATAAGATACAAATGTGTATAAAATATAAGCAATAACACAGTTTAGAATATTAATATAACAGTTAATTTCTTGAGGTTAAGTGAAGAGGTTATAATATTTAAATGACGATTTTGTGGTGTCTATTCAATATAAATATTATAAAATTTATGTAGAAATGACTGCAGAAGTTATGAAATCATTCGGGACATTACAATTAGAATTAGAACAAGCTAGAACTAGCCTTAAAGATGTAGATGAACATATAAAAAAATTATTAGGACGAGACCCGGTAGATCAGTCAAGACAAAATTTAAAACGACCACCGCCTGGTAATCCAGACGAACCTCGCGGTCGTGGTCGTATTAATTTAAATTTTAATAATCGTATTAAACATGAAATCGAAGAACCAATAACTAAAAAGCGTAATATTGAATCATCAGTGTTTAAAAGATTATCCGAACGTCCGAGACATTTCGAAGATGCCGGGGCAGATAATTTCAACAGAAATCAATTAATAAGTAAAGTTATTGTTACTCCGAAGGAAATCCCTAGCAGACAAGATGTTTTAGCGGCACAAGGAGCTGACGAAAAATCAAAAGCACGGAATAGAAGAATGTTTGGAGCATTGTTAGGGACTTTACAAAAATTTAGACAAGAAGAAACTAAATTAAAACCAAAGGAAGAAAAACGTGCTCAAGTAGAAAAAAAATTAGAAGAACAACAAATTCGCGAACGGGAAGAATTAAAAAAGGAAAGACAAGATTTGTTTTTAAATCGTAAACGAAAACAACAAGAAATACGAATGATTGAATTAAAAATGACACGGTTAAAAGAACTTGCAGATTGGGAGGATAAACAACGTCCATTGATGAGTTTTATACAAACAAAAACTAAACCACATATTTACTATTTACCTAAAATATTAAATGATCAAACGAAAAACCTTTTGGAAGCTAATAAACAAAGTGTCGAAAGTACGTATTTAATTCTACAATTAAATAAAAACAAGTTACTAAGTAAAACTATATTTTTCTTTCAGAAATGATAGATAGAAAGCGCCAAGACGTATATTCCGAATTAAGTGATATAGAACAAAAAATGAAACGAAATTTCATGAATAAACAAACATCAATCGACGCAGATAACAAAGAAGATTTTACACTTGAAGACGACGAAGTAGAAATGAAAGAAGAATTCTTAGAAGATCGACATACAGATCAAGATAAACAAATTACAGAAGACTCGAATCATAGTGAAGAAACTGCAACAGAAAATAATAATCCAGATAAAGAAATAGAAACAATTATTGAAAAAGAAGAAATTTCAAATACTCCTGAACCTGTAGAAATAACTAAAAAAGAAGAAACAGAATCAGATAAAGAAGAAGATACTAATATTTCTGATGATAAAATTGAAGTTAATAAAGAAAATGTAGATGATGATACAGAGAATGCGAGTTGAATAGCAAATCAAAAAATAGTACAAAAAGTCACTGTTGTCACTTTTATAATTTCTTGTGTATAATCTTTTAATTATAATGCTACATAACTTTTATATATCTTTATTTAGATAGTATGTTCTAAATAATTCTAAAATATTCACAAAATAAATTTATTAAGAAATTGTCTTTTTATTTAAATTCAGTTTTGCCGCTTATCCCTGTAATTTTATTTTTCGTAAAATACGAATTATTTGAAAATAAAAACGTTTTAATTTATATTTTTACCCAATTGTTTGAATTAGGGACATTGTTTATTCATTTGTTTTGTTTATAAGCGGCCTATTTGACGTTTATTAAACTATTTTTTTAGGTTATGATCAATACAAAAACTAAAATAAAAATTTAACTGTTGCAAGGAGCAAATTTTTGAAACGTTATTTCAGATTTTATTAGATTATTATTTTACGGTTCCATTAATTGTATATAGTTAACACCAATCAGTTTATTTGCATTTTTATTTATTCTTTTGCTACAACAATAATAACATTTTAAATATGACTATTTGCAATTAAAATATAAGCCATTTTTCAATTAAACTATTCATTAAAATATTAATATTCAAAACTTATTAAATTACTGTGAAATAAGTGACATATTTTTGTTTTAAAACGATTAATAATTGATTTAAATTTAAATTAGTTTATTTTTACGGTAATAATATAATTGGTTACTTGAATTAATTGTTTATAGATGGCTACAGATATTTCATTTACTCTCTAGCGTATTTCAAATTTATTATAATTAAATATATCAATTTATAGCTATTATTAAATTTCAATAAAAATGGTTCATTTATTTCTCGTATCTAAAACTGCAGAAAAATTTAAAGATTCTTTTAATATATAATTTATATAGTTTTGGGAAAAGATAAGGGATGAAATAAAACAAAAAAACTATTAAAAAATACATTTATTTATAAAAATTTAAATGTTTAAATTTCATAGTAACCTTCAGTTTGCATAATTGGTTTATTTATCCGTTATTTATTATCCTGCTTCAATATTTAATTTGACCATGAATATTTTATTGTTTACGACAGTTTATGACAAATTATTTTATTCATATATTATTAAGTAGTCATTTTCAAAGTCTCTAGTTAAACAGTTCTTATTTTAAAATACTTTACAATTGAAAACATATAAATAGA
>NEEE01004906.1:24410-49183 GCA_002278615.1 Pogonus chalceus | reverse complement strand
TAGTTAATTATTCCAGAAATAAATAAAAGACTAACGCTAATTGTTTTTATTCAAAATTCATGTATTTAATTAAATTTAAAATATTTACCGTGGCTTCGTTACATTGGCCACATTTAACAACATGTTGATCTCGTTTACCAGAGATGTCAATCATAGCTTGACATACTCTGCAAGTAACCATGGGGACTCCGCCACTTGAAGCAGCTTGGTAAGGAGGTGGCAATTCATCTGGACCAATTGGTGAGACCGTGGTTTGTTGTCCTAAAAAAATAAAACAATTATATTGTATTATTTAAACAAATTTAGAATAATACCGGTATCAGTGATAAAACTACTATTAAAATTAAATTTTTTAAACAAATATTTCAAATTCATATTTATAATTTATTAAATTTGAAGTTATATTCGAAAATAATAAATTTACAATGAAAAAATTTATTAGAATTTAGACGTTTTGAATAAAATTATATTGCGTAGAATTTTTCGGCTTTTGTTTTATATTATGTATATTGTTAAATTAGCTTTCCGGAAGAATGATAATAAATGTTTCAATTAATTATTTGATAAAGCATAAATTAAAAAAATATATGAGTCAATTGTCATCTTTGTTCTTTCAATTCGTTGGTAATGTTAAATATGAAGAAAATCAATGATGCCTATAATTACCTGGTACAAAATCGCCGGCATTACTTGCAGCATATGTTGCATTATTATCATTTTGCAATAAAGGTTGTCGTTCGTTTTCTTTACCATCTCCCATGTTGATGTTTTTGTATTAAAATAATGGCAGCTGATACCGGAGTATGACAGAAAGATCACTGCACACTCATACGCAGTGTTGCCAAATTAGAATATATTCAATTAAATAAAACCTTATTCACATATCACGAACATACAAAACACTTTAATATAATCAATACACTATAAGATTATAAATAACAGATATAAATTTCACATCATATTGAAGGACTACAGGAAATGCCATAAACACATAATTACTACATGCAATCTTGATGAACTTTGACAACTCAAGTACTTTAGTCCCCGAAGTTTTACGACAATGTCCTTTCAATTATTTCGTATAAAATCGTTAGTACCGCGAAATATTAATTTAAAAATTATTGATAAATATATATTAAATAAATACAAAATATTTAAGTTTAACAAATACATTTATTTTTGAATATTACGTTACATATGTATATAATTAAACATATTTTATTTATTTTAAATATAATTATATTATTCTATTTGTTATAAAAACTAAATAAATATATAATATATTAATTGTTATTATTTCATTTTAAAATATCTTAAAATGGAAATGATTTAAAGTATATGCACTTTAATTGATTAAATATCAAAATAATCTCCATAGAAACGTTTAAATACAAACATTAGATTTTTTATATAAATATTTCTGTCGAAATATGAATAAAAATTATAATAAAAGTTCAAATTTTACATATTTACATAGTACAAGTGAAGAAACAAAAACTAAGTTTGATAAATTATTAAAAAATGCTTTAAATCAAAAGAAAGGAAAATCTAAATCAATAGAAATTATAAATAGGTAATTTAGGTTCAATTAATTAAAATAATTGATGTATAATTAAAGTATTACAGAACAGAAATAAGCAATAATGAAAAATCAGTTGAAGTAACAACAGATAGTGTAAATACAAGTCCTGAAAATGAGAATTATTTATTAAAAAAATTTTTATTCGATGCTACGCATGTACAACAAGATGAAAGAATCTTAAATCCAACACAATCTCTTGATTCTAATGTACAAAAACAACCAATACCTCTTCCAAGAAAAAAAATAGCAAATATTTCAAAATCAGATATTACAACTTATAATATATCATCACCTAAAATAACAACTGAAACTATTTTAAAAGAGTTTGATAAAACTTCTGTTGAATCTAATAAAAAACTTCCAGACGAAATTAAATCTATCGCTTCTAGTCAAAGAACTTATACTATTTCACCAAAAACAGAAAAATCTTCAACAAAAAATGAGAAATCATCACCGATAGGTGATGTTATTATCCATGAAAGAAATAAGAAAAAAGTAATTGAAATATATCGGGAAGAAAAACCGAAAAAATATGTTTCTTCTAAAAATATTTCGCCTTCATCAACTGAAGTATCATTGCCTTTATCGACGCATTCTTATAAACAATTAATTGCGCCGCAAGTTACGCCTGTACAATCTATTCAAAATCATGAATCACTTTCAAATTATAGTGAGTTGAAAGATTTTAGTACAACGATTAAATCTAAATTGACTTTTATTGATAAAAGTTTGGAAAGTAAAGATGATGATGATGACTTGAGTAAGGAGCAAGATTTTCGGACGTATAATTATGATGATTTTATTGGAGTTGTTATTTATAAAAGTGATAAATTGATTATGAATCCGTGTATTAATAATCCTTGTGTTAAGGTTTATATTATTGATGCTAAAACTGGGGAGAATTTGAAACGGAGTAAAGAAATTTGTGAACAAGATTCTAATGTGCATATTAAACATGTTTATCCGTTAATTACTAAGGCGTATAATTTACAAGCGAAAAGGTATTTTTTATTTCTGAAACTAAAATGCACATAAAATAATTTATTTTAATTATTTAACATGTTTTACTAGTGCCAATATATTCATTTTTTAATTTTATTATTGTATATAAATTGCGCTAATTTCCTATTTCTATTTATCAAAATATTGTTGATAAATGTGTTTATTTTGGTTTTATTAAAAATAATTTTGAATAAAAGGGTTCTACATTTAATATTTTTGCAATAATATAAAGTGTTCCTAAAGGGTTAAGAATTAAATGTTCAAAAATCGTCTTTACAAAGAAATATAAGAAAGAATTTGCATCCTTAATCTCAGAAAATTCAGCTTGTGCAAGAATTAAAACCAACAGACCATCTTCAACGATTAAATTTTGCGATTGAAATGTTCGAGAGGTTTCCTAACTTCGGAAATACCCCGACCCCTTTGAGACACTTTGTATTTGTTTAGAAACTGATAGAAATCTTTTTTTGTTTAATTAAACCTGTAAAATTACTTTGCTGAGNCTTGTATATTCTGGTTTACCTTTTTAAATTATAATAATAATTTATATTTGATTATAAATTTTCTTTTATTACCTTAATCTTATGACAAAAAATTATCAAATACTAAATAAGCTTACAAAGAATAATATTTCGCGAACCTTTAAAAAATCGCTGCCCTTAGTTAAGAATATAATTAATTGGCGCATTAAAATTTACAATAATGAGAATTTAAAACAATTATACGATAAAAAATATTTGTTAACAAAAAGTAATAATAAAAATATAACAAATGAAATGAAAATAAAAAATATTTCAGATCATTTGTCCCATACTGGGAAGAACTATTAATTTTTGAAGAAGATTTCGATTACATAATAAACTACAAAAACACAGTAATAATATTTTTCGAAATATTAGATTTCTTATCATATTCAGAAGCAAGCGCAAGATATCAAAAAGAAGGTTCAGTCAGCGGTTGGTACAAAATAGCTTGGGCATTTTTAAAACCAGTAGGTAAAGGTGGTAAATTAAACACCGAAGAAAAACTACGCTTACAATTATATAAACCGAAAAAAATACAAATTAAAACCAATTGTAAAGAATGCGTACTGTACGACTGGTGGTTAAGCGAAAATTTAATAAAATATCCATCATCGCTTCATATTTGCATTAAACGAGTTAAAAAATCAAACACTCAAATAAACACTAAATCCGAATTATTATTAAAAGAAAAACAATGCGCTCTTGAACAGAATTTACAATCAGAAGCTGAAGTTGATAAAATAATTGAAGAAGAAAATAAATCTTTATTCAAACAACGAATTAAATGGACTAGAAAAAATGCACAATCATGTAAAATTCCGAATAAAATACTTGCGCAATTAAAAAGTTCTGAAAAAGGTTGTTTTTTATTAAAATTCAGTAATAATGGTTTAATAATTGCATGTGCGTGCGCTAATAATTCGAAATATCCAATTATTTTACATTCGGTACGTATATAATAAGTATTTTTAATTAATTAAACTAATTATGCGGATAGGTTTTAGGAAATAATACATATTGTAAATTTAATGGACATCAAGGGTTAGTTTACGATTTTTTCTGGAGTCCTGATGATAAATATTTACTTTCAGCATCAGCTGATTGTACAGTCTGCATTTGGAATGTACTTAATAAAAATTACCACCCGAAAAATGTATAAATCAAACAATTAAATCACAAAACAACAATTAAACAAATATATTTCATAGGTATTACCGCATCCATCATTCGCCTACTGTGTTTTATTTAAAAGTAATTTCGGAACAGAAATAATCACAGGTTGCTATGATAAAGCATTACGTGTTTGGAAAAGCGTTGAAAATAATTTCGAATCACATTTCGAATTAAAACAAGAACTAGAAGGACATGATGGTTTTATAACAACAATTTGTTCTAGGGATGATGAAAATTATGTTTATTCTGGCGATAGCTCAGGTACTATCGTTGAATGGTTAATACATGAAATAGATTGGACCAGTAAAAGGTGTTCAAATGATATTGCTTTCATATTTAGTTGTTATATTTGTATATTTATGCATTGCAGACAATTTAAATTTAAAGAACTTAAAAATACAATTATTAATCAAATTATTTTACATCCTGTTTATGAGCGATTGTTAGTTTTTACACGAGATAGTACAATTAGAATGGTTGATTTAACTGTTGGGGTAATTTTACAATGGTATAAAGGGGCTTTAAATTATAGGTACATTAATTATAAATAATAAAAATAAAGTATAATAATTATGCGATTTATAGATATTTATTTAACGGCTGTATTACTCCTTGCGGTACATATATTTACGCTCCGAGTGAAGATGGAAATATATGCATTTGGAATGCAGATACAGGAATTTTACAAGCAACATGTAATCCGTATTCAATAAAATCTAGTAGTACACCAATCATTTCATATTCTGTTCAGTATCATCCATTTGATCATATTATTGCTACATGTACATATGGTGTTAAACTCCCTATATTATTATGCCATTATGCACCTCATAGTACCGGCAAAGGCATACAACTAAAAAATTGTGCTAATATTGTATCCGATTTAAAAGAAAATGAAACAGAATATAAAATAAAAATCCAATCAAACGATAAAAAACTTATAACAGATAAATATGAAGCAGATTTTGATACAATTATAGAAAAAATAGATGAAGTTATAATATCAGCGAAAGATACATAAATTTAAAAAAATTAAACTTAAGTTTTAATTATTTATTGTATTATTACTTATATTTTTAAAATTTATATACTTGTATATTCTGGTTTTAATAAATATAAAATAATAACGATTTTATAAGACGCTGAAGCCAATTTATATATATTCTTTGAAGCCAATAAAGTGTTATTGATTTTAAGATTTGATTTTCACTGTGTGGCGCGCTGAATATGTGGCGTGATACCACCGTCAAAATTAATTACTTATGTTGCAAAAACAAAAATTTACTTTGTTCAAATTATCTTGTCAGCATGTTTGTTTATATAAATGTTAACATTTATTAATTTCGGAGAATAACTATAAAATGAAATAGTTTGTATAAAAGAAAGGTTAGAATTTATTAAAAATGAAGTTAATTCAATTTATATTTTTAATAAGTAAGTTTTATTTAATTATAAAAATTGTAACATAATAATTATTATTCGTAAATGACATTTTAGTTTACATATCTTTTATAAATGCGTCGAGGGTCCTCGAACTTACAGATAAGTTCTCTGATATTCGAAGAGAAGGTGATAACTGGCTTGTTATGTTTTACGCACCATGGTGCGGACATTGTAAAAGATTAGAGCCAATTTGGGGACATGTTGCTCAACAATTATACAGAACAAATATACGTGTAGGACGCGTTGATTGTACCAGATTTACATCTTTAGCGAACGAATTCTCAATACAAGGTTTTCCAACAATTAAATTGTATGAAAACTATTTAAAAAACCATCAAAAATATATTTAATAATAATTAATTCGTTTATAGTATAAAACATAATGAAGAACATACATTCCACGGTGATAGAACGAAGGAAGATATTATTAATTTTGCGTTACGAATGGCTGGACCTCCAGTTCAGCCAATCACGAAATCAGAAACTATGGATACTTTGAAAAATAATAACGCGTTATTCTTTATGTATGTTGGTTATCATGAAGGTCCTTTATGGAATGTTTATAACGGAGTCGCGCAACAATTTCAACCGCACGGATTTTTTTACGCTGTACCTAACGAAATTGCTAAAAAACATGTTGATATCGATGAATTACCGGCTGTATTTGTTCACAAAGAAAGTTGTCATTATTTCTTCCCAAGTGCGTTGTTATTTAATTTAATTAGACAGACAAATAAATTTATTTATTTCAGTTGAATCGGGAGATACAAGCCAAGACGCTGAACATTTAAACGCGACGCTACATAACTGGATAAATGAAGAACGTTTTGAAACATTCCCAAAAATAACTCGAGGAAATATAAATCAAATACTTCAAACAAAAAAATATTTAGTTCTTGCTGTAGTTGAGGAAAATAAACTACTTGAAATACCAGCAGAAATGATGGAATTTCGAGATATGGTTGAATCGGTCATACGAAAAAAGCGCGATATTTATCATAAAACGTTTCAATTTGGGTGGGTTGGTTCACCTGACTTGGCTAATTCTATTGCTATGAGTGTTTTACCCTTGCCATATTTATTAGTTTTAAATTCGACGACAAATCATCATCATATTCCGGAAGATGAGCCAAATCAATTAACTGTTGAAGCAATTGATGTTTTCCTACAACAAATTGCGAATCAAACGGCGCCTGTAAGTTTTATTAATTGTTTTGCGTGTTTATGAGTTGTATTAATTATGTTTTCCAGGCTTACGGCGGTAATTCATTCCCTGTACGGTTGTATCGTATGTATTTCGAAGCAAGAACTTCGTTAGGTGATATGTGGCAAGGAAATCCAGTTCTTACCATCGTATTATTTGGATTACCAATGGGATTTTTATCGTTAATCATGTATTCTATATGTTGTTCCGACATTTTGGATGCCGATGAAGAAGAAGAACCGACGCATGAGAAAAAGGAATAAGGTAAACGCAAATAAATCTAGTTAATTGGTTATTACGGAATGGTTTCGATGAAAAAACAAAATAAGTGTACTTTAATGAAATCGTTGGGGAATTTATTTGAGTTCTGTGTGTGTACTTAATCTTATTTAAATAAAATATGTAATGTTTTTTATTTTTATTTATTCCTACAACGAATTATTAAAGAATTTTAGATGTATTTATTTTTAACGTAACTTTTACATATTTTATTTTTATGTCATGTGCATTTTATTGTTAGTAAATATTATTTTAATGTTTTATGTAATAGTGTTCATGTTGCATTTACTGCTGTATACATATTGTTATTAAAAAATACATTTGTAATTTATTATAATAAATATTGTGTTGAAATAATTGTAGAACTTATTAATATTATGAAATTTTTTATTGCGGTAATATAAAAATGTACATAGTTATAATCAAAAGTTTAAAATGAAATTACAAACAAATTAAACAGCTCTAAATATATTTAAATAATAAATTATATTGAGCTGAAGGGAGAATTATAAAATATAACAAAACAATATTATGATTAAATGAAAATTATTAATAAAAGCATTAAGCTGAACAGTCTTTAAAATTAAAGAGCAGTTTTCGAGGCACTAAAAATTGAATATCACACAATTTACAGATCATCGTCATCTGAATCCAATGCAGCGCGTCTTCTATCAAATTTAACTGTTGTAGTTTTTGTTGATGACATTTGCTTGTTTACATTTTCTAATAAACTTATTAATTCAGTTTCTCCGATTTTTCCTCTTATTTGCCCGGATTGTGCCATTCGAATTAACATTGATTCTACCATTCGTCCTTTTTCGGGTTTGCCTAACATTAAAGTGTTAACTGAAAAATAAGAAAAACACTCCTGTTAACACCTGTTCATATTTTAAACGCAATTTGTACAATAAAATACTTTTAACAGAAATTTATACAATTAAATAATTAATATTTGAATAAATACATACGTCTAGCTCGAGCTTGTTGGTCTAAAATTTGTACAAGAATAGAATTTTTCGCATCTTCTTGTGCTCGAACTTGTTCTTCTTGTGATTTATTATTTTGAGGTCCACCACCGCCGCCAGACTTTAAAATAAAATGAAACTTCCAATAGTAATGCATTAAAATTATTTTAAATAGTATTACCTGAGCTTGTAATTGAGCTAGACGTTGTTGCCTAAGTAAATCGAGTTCAGGATCATCCATATTTTTAAAGAAAGTGTGATTAATTTAAAATTAGGCAGTGCCGGTAGGTTATGTACGTCTTGTAAAATTCCTTCACAAGTTAAGGTTAAATAGGGTAGTAACTCAGAGGGCTCTGTGGAACAGGGTTTCCAAAGCTTTTATTTTTTACGTTATATTTAACTTTTTATATTTAATATTTAATTGTTATATATAATATAATACATGTTTATTTTACAAATACAAAGTCATTACATATAATCAAATATAATAATATTACATATAAATAATGCATTTGATGTATTTGTACTATTATTTCAATGCATTATGTTGGCTACGTAATATCTAATGACATTTAACATAGGCGTAGGGAAGAATTCGTATTTCTATTATAAAATTTTACTTTATAAACGGTTTTATTGTAATTTTTGAGGTAAAATTGTAGAAATATATATTTTTATTGTATGTATTTAAGTTTTAAATGTAAAAATGTGTTTGATGCTGTTAGAATAATGGTGTAAAATTATTGAAATTTAGTAACCCACCTATGTTTTTTATGGTGGCGCCGGTTGCCGTCACTTGGGCTTTGTCGTTCATCTTGTCTTCTGCATCGGCTTCCATTGAACAAGCATACATTTTTGCTTAAAATTTTCAACAAATTGATATACAAACAACAATATTTATGCATCATCTACTAGAGTGAACGACCAAGTTTCTGAAAAGGTAAGGCAAGTCCTGGAAAATTAAAGTGCTCACTCAACACTCTCCATAGGATAACAGTAACGAGTTTATTAAGAGTCGCCATGTATAAATATCGTGTTTTCAGTTTTAGTTGTTAAATAGTTTTTAAAAAACAAGTTTAGTATGTGAAAGACATTTAGTAGTTGTGCTGTGCAAAAGTTAAAGAAGTATCAAGGTCAAATTGTTAACGCAGTAATGTAGTTTGTTGATTGGAAAAGTTTTTCAAAATAAAAATGTTTTCTGTGAAGAAACTGAATGTTTTCGCGGAGTGTTCGCTGTGTTATTTCGATCGCTGGGGCTTCTATTCAAGGAAGGTAAGACAGCAACGTCCCTGGATCACTCACTGCGGTGGTTTTTCAAAATGCTAACAGTAACTACATAACATTTGCGTACAATGGTAGTTCAAATCGTATGCCTCGCCAGTTTTTGTGTAATGTACTATTGATCACATACATACACGCAGTCTTAAATATGAACAAATGAAGCTTTCGAACTACAACCCCCATTGTAAATGGAACAAGTCGATTACAGTGAGTTTACACGGCAGAGCAGTTTCTATTAATCAATTATTAATTCGTTATTTATTTATTCGTATGGGGATGAGACAATATGATATAAAGTAATTACTTAATGAATTCTTATCATTAAATAGGTGTTTATTAGAAATTACTCTGAAACTTTTAGATTGTCATAATGAAATTGCTTTCAGTTATTTAAGTATTCCAAGTAATTTTATTAAAAAAAATCAAAAAGTTTTGTGTAAACTAAGTAATTCGTGCTATTTGTTATATTAAAATTTCCCATTCATTGTTTGAACAGCTTTTCGCATCATGGATTCTGATGACTCCAGAGATGATGTCTCATCAGGGAGCGATTCCGGGTCTAATGTCAAAGGACCGCGAAGTCCTAGTTCCATCCACTCAGGTGACGCAGACAGCCAGGATTATAAGCGGCCGTCGTCTCCACGGGGACCACGTTCACCCTCTCCATGCGGGCCAAGGTCACCGTCGCCAGAGGGCTCCATGCAGTCCAATTCACCGATTAATTCACCTAAACGAGACATACGTTCCCCCATAGATGATAGGTACATAACTCCAAAATCACCAAGCGCTAATTCACTATCCAGTCAAGATGGAGATGATAATATGCGGCATTCGCCGAAAAGTAATATGGAAGATGATGATGGCGGATTAAGTCCAAAATCTACAAGTTCTAGAAGTTCTATCAAATCAAGAGGCTCCATAAAATCAAGAAATTCAATTAAATCTAAGAGTTCAATTAAATCGAGAGATTCTAACAGGTCAAGAAGTAGAAGTTCTATAAAATCACCATCACCATCACCTGTTAGAAGGACACCTATGTCGCCAAAAAGTCCAGATAATTCTCCAGCTAGATCTGTCAATTCTTATAAATCAACCGAAAGGCGGGGACCTATGTCTCCACCAGCTGAAGATGGACATTCTTCAGATTCTAGTGTTTCTAGTATAGAATCTAGAGGTTCAAGAAGATCACATGGTTCTAGACGCTCCAGATCACAAGAATCTAAAGGCTCTAGAAGTTCGCCTATGTCTAGAGGATCTCCTGCTTCTAGAGGCTCTCGTGGTTCTAGAGATTCACGAGATTCTAGTAGAAATAAATCAAACGACAGATTAGACGCTCAAGCTGAAGAAATATCAGATGGTGTGTTTTCTTCACATTTTATCTCAAATAATTTCTAATTTCTTCTTCATATTTTAGGCGAAATGGAATATGAAGGAGGTAAAGATTCGGATGATGAAAAGACAAAGACAAAACCAATTGAATCTGCTAAAATTAATTTGTCTCATGAAGATCTTTCTGATGTATCAGATTTAGATTCTCTAGGAGGTCATTCTGAAGAAGATGAATCTATGCAAGAGAAACCAACTGCAAAACAACCTCCTATGGATTTACGACAGAAAATTGATGAAGCAAAAAATAGGAAATTAATTGAAAAACAAAATCAAAATCCTCCAGAAAAGGTAAGTTTTTTTACTTCCTTAATTTCTTCGTTGTTTTTGTTTTTGCTTTTATTAGGAATTGTATGTTGGTTAATAAGTATTTTTATCTCGTGAATTTAAAATGTTGTGCATGAATATTTCAATAAAAAACCCTGTATTTAGAAGTTATAACTAACGGTAAATGTTATTGAAGACAAGCAAAACCGAGGACGGGGAAGAACAACTAGATTTCGAAGCAGAAGATGGTGAATGTGTGGAAGAAAATACGAAAGCAAAACCGTCAGATGAAGCAACTAAGGAAGCTGTTGAAGAAGAAGAAGGTGCTATTCCAGACGCAACTCCAGCTGAGAAAGAAGAAGTTGAGGAAGGGGAAGTTACTGACGATGACGAGGTTCGTCCGGAAGAAACTGAACCTAGGCCGGTTTGTCGGTTTTATTCCCGGGGACAATGCACTTGGGGCGCTAGTTGTCGGTAAGTGCAATCATTAATATATATTTATTTTTAATTGTTATCTTAATTCGTCAATTATTAAAATAAGTATTGATTTTTACTTGAAATACTTTTATCGGATATAAAATGTTACTTAATTATTTAAGAGCAAATCGATACCTTATCAACGCGAATTTTTATAACACGGTTCGTTGTATAACGTCCTAAATATATTAATTATCTACACATGTGTAAATACAATTTATTTTTAAAATACTGTCCTATTTATTAAAACATTGAAAATAAAAGTTGGCATAGTAATAATCATTTCAAATATATATGCGTTAATACGAGTAAAAAATCTCGTACAGCCCCTAACAATGAAATAAAAAGTATAATTAAATGTTTAATACATTTAATTTCACCATTATGCAGTTTCCTACATCCAGGAGTGACAGATAAAGGCAATTACACAATGTTTGAATTAATTCGACCAATGGTCCCAGGCGCTCCTGGCTATGGTGGTGCACCTGAGGAACGATTTGAGCGTCCAGGTTATGGGGTACCCCCCATACGAGGTGAACCACCAGTTGTGGAGTCCGCTTGGGAACGTGGACTTAGAACTGCGAAGGAAATGATGCGTAAAGCTATCAAACGAAAGGAGCAAGATATGGACTTTGAGGAGAAAAAAATGAATTTGACTTTGGCTCAAGATGAGCTGGATAAAGAAAATGGGTATTATACCCGTTCGGCTAGTCCGATACCTGTTGAGCCGGTTCCTAGGCATTATGTTAATGTTAGGCATCCTCTCGAATATCCTAGACAGGTAATATACTTTAAATATTTCTATTTAATTTGTTACAATTCACTCACAATTTAAGTTATAATATCCCAGTTGTGTTTTTTAATTTGTTTTTATATAAATATATATTTGCGCTTTGCTTAGGATATCATTAATTAATTTAATGGTGCTCAATTTTATTTTGTTTTTATTTATATCATTCATTATATAAACTAATGTATTTCGTTGTAAAAATATGGAATCAAATCCTAAGAATCATAGCTAATAATATTTTATGAAATGTGAGCTTGTAATATGAAAATAATTAGGTACGCAAAAATACCGGGCTTCCAATATGCTTCTCCAAGCTTTATTAACAATGCTTTTTATACTATAGGGTGGTGGGGATGGTGTAGCTGTAGAAGGCCGCAGACAGCGGCATGTTACAATTGAAAAAAATAGACATCCTACCCAAGTTACTGCAAAAGTGAGTTTGTTAAATAAAAATTTTGTTTTATATGTACAAATTTATGGGACGGCCCATGTTATTCAATATTTTTATAAATTATTTGCGGTTTGGCAGAACTATGCAGATAAGTTATTTTAATTTATATACAATAAGTTACAGCTTATTTTTTCGGATTTAATTATAATTTGTATGTGTATGGAATTAGAAGAAGTTAATTTCTATTTATTTAGGCTCGAGTTCCACCTGAAGAATACCACGGTAGACGAGTTGTCTACGAACCTCCAGAACCACGCGTAATGCGAATGGAACCAGAATATGAAGTACCAAGAGAGCGTGTTCGCAGTTATCGAGAATTACCGGCACATCGAATGCCTGATTATTACAACGATAGATATGAGGAACCTGTTGTTCCAGTAAGTTTCTTATTATTTATGTAATTGTTTACAAATATTTATAAAAATGTTATTGTTTAGCAAACACGTCGTCCAAAACGTGAAGTTATTGTACAGAGGATTGAACCGGCTGGAGGCGGACGCGGGGACGAATGGGCAGATCCGTGGATGCGTTCTAAGAGTCCGAGCGGACGTGGTAAATCTGGACGGTTTGGTGCTAGACGGCAATCGTATAGTTCAGCTTCTAGTTATTCATCTAGCAGGTTAGAATTTTTTTATTTGTTTTATATTAATTGCTTTGAGATTTGTTTATCATCCATTAACAGTAGTTATTTCATTCATAGTAGTTAAAAACATTTTATTTTAAACATGAATCATATTACATATTTTTATTTGTTATTATATTATTTTGCATGCATGTTTCTAAACCATTTTTCGTTATGCCTTTTCAGTTCGTCACGTAGTACATCCGCGTCAAGCAAAACTTCTTACCGCGGCGATTCACGCTCTAGGTCCCGTTCCCCAACCTCGCGCGTCCGCAGACGCGTAGCTGTCCCGAAAAGTCCCTCCCATCGTATGCACCGTATTCCTACTGCATCCTCGTCAGGTGGTCCGCCACATCGTGCCGTTTCACCGAGTGTTATTGTATCGGAGAAGAAGGCAGCTAATGAAAGGGCTGCTTTGATGAACCCACCAGCTCCAAGCCCAAAGAAAGCGCATAAAGATAATAGGCCTCCCTCGCCTGGTATGATGCGAACTAGTGCGCAGAATCCTCCTGCTCCTACTAAGGTCTGCCATTATTATTTCTTCAAACTTAAGTATTTTTATTAATTCATTTGTTCATTAAACAGGGTTTGACAGATCAATACGGTAGAACTCGTGATCGTAGTAAACATGACGCTGATCGTAAAAAATTAGCAGTAGCTGCAGCAATTGTAGCTTCAGCGAAAAGTCGTGCAAGAGCGTCTCGTTCTAGCAGCGCTTCAGATAGCTCAGGCTCAAGTAGTAGCGATAGCGAATCGTCGTATTCAAGCAGCACTAGCAGCCGCGATGGTAGTCCAACACCCCGACGAAAACTATCAGAAAAAGATTTAACTTTAGCCCTTAAGGCAAAAGCGCTGGATGCTCTTAAGAGCGGCAGTGATAAACGACAAATTAAATTAAATTTAAAGTCCCAAACTCTCAAGAAAAGCGTTGAACTTGAGAAAAAAGCCGAATTATTACAAGGAAAGAAACGACTTGCAACTTCACCGCCGACAGGGGACGTGGCAAGCGCTCCTAAAATCGCTGCTGCGGGTAAAAATTCATCGTCAAACAATAGTAAGAAATCAACATCGCGAAGGGAAGAATTGCTGAAGCAATTAAAAGCCGTTGAAGATGCAATTGCTAAGAAAAGATCAAAAATTAATTAATATTTTAAATATAAAATGTTTTATATGTATTTCTTCTCAAATTGTGTATGTAATCATGACTAGTATGTTTGATTATTATTATTATTTGTAAGCGAGTTTTGGATTAGGTATATTTTGTATTTTTAAACACGAGTGTAAAAACTTTGTAAAACAACACAATTTAATGAGTGCGATTATTTTCAAACTATTATTCTAAATGTATTTTGACATACTGCATTTATATATAAACCAAAAATGGAATAATTAATATTTTAAAATGTAGTTGTCAAAAAATAATTTTAGGTTATAATAAATAAATTTATTTACCGCGTAAACGTTACGTAAGAAAAAATAGATGCAAGACAAACAAATGTTATTGAAAAACAATTGTACATTAAATAACATTTATATTATTTTATTGTACGCACAATTATCTATCAATGGTTATATAATATTATGAACCATTTTTAATTCTTTTAAGTTAAGCAAACACTAATATCTTCCATTTAATTTTTTTGACGATATTAGTATTTCTTAATCTCATTTAATTTTTAGCATATAATTTTGTATCAAAAGTCTTAATAAATAAATGAAAAAAAAGGTTATAACTTATATTTAATCAAACTATAATGTTAAATTGTTTTTTAAAGATAATTTGTTATAAATTAATATCTATTTTTCTTAAGATAGTTAAATATTTTCGTTACTTGTAAATACATGTTATTTTTCATTTTTATTTAGTATATTTTTTATTATATGCCGTATAAATAAATGCATATTTAAAATAATCAATTTAAGCTTTAACAATTGTATTTTTAAGTTTAGTTTCAGAGTAACTTATCTTGATAGTATTAATTCAATTTATTACAATTTTCACTTTTCGCTATATACTAAGAATTAAATGTCTTTGATGTACGTATATTATATATTTTTGTATTTCAAATAATCTTTTTATTATTTGACTCAATAGAATTGAATTCATTAAATTTATGTTAAGATAAATATCATGTGTGTACCGTTTAATTACATATTTCACAAATATATTGTTTAAAAATTATGTTTTGTTATTTTTATAATTTATAGTAGGCATTTATAAAACATTTGGTTTATCGTTTTGAAGTTTATAATTAATAGAAGAATAGTGTTGCATGATTTTAAATTAGTGCGTTTTCTCCTTCCAATATTAGTTGAGAAATGCGCACGTCTGGTTGACGTCATTCATCTCTTTTTGGCGTGGTGGGGCAACCAACAACAGAACCGCGGAGATGCGGGGGAACAGGGCATGTTACGCTAAGGAGTTTGAAAACAACTGTGGTGTGGTTTGGTTGGTGTCTGTGTAACTTGTGTTTTCTGTTTTGAATTAAATAAATTTAGTGTTTTCACAATGGACACAGCTCTAAGAGAGCAAGTGATGATAAACCAATTTGTATTAGCGGCTGGATGTGCCCGGGAGCAAGCAAAACAATTGCTCCAGGCGGCACATTGGCAATTTGAGGTAAATATTACCACCTATCATGTAAACAAACAGTCGTGAGAGTGAAAATGGCTGCTTTAAAACTATTCCCCTTTGCCGCACTGCATCCTTCTTCCTTGTTTCCCGGATGACATCGTAATATCGACAAGTAGATTTGGTCAAGGGCTTCAAGGTCGTGAAGGGAACATAAACATACCTCTCGTCAAAATAGATTATAGCAACATGCATTTTTCTTAACAACAACAACAATTAAACAACTTAATGATCACACTATGCTTGAATAAATCTTTGCACGTGATCAAAATATTTTTGTTAAGAGTCATTCAACAATACACCAGCATTATTATTAATTTCTATTATTATTATTTATAAATAAATACATATAAAACTTATAAAATAGGTTATAAATATATCGTTAATCATTATTATTTTTAATTATTTACTAAATATTATCTATTTAACGCTGAGTAATCACTACTGGGCGTATATATACATAGAATGTTTCTAGAAATATAAAACATTTTATTTACAATTTGTTTATTCTGTTTTAGACGGCTTTGAGTATATTTTTTCAAGAGGCGGCTATTCCTTCCTGTACACCGGGTGCAGCAGCACACTTTGGACAGGTAGGATTTTAAACTTTCATTTGTTTCATCTTGTCACTAGTGACATTTGCATTACTCTTAAAATTTAAATGTGTTATAAGGCTGACTGTGTACTACCGGGCACCGTTTTTAGCATATCGATTAGTTTGTCCAATTTTAGACATCAGTTCAATAGATTGTTTTCATTCTTCACTTGTTATTTTTATCTTTTTTTTTTTTTGATGCTATAGCAAAATATATAAAAACAAAACACTATCTCATGCATTTGTTTTTCTATAAAAATGAATCATTTACGGTTTTAATTCTATAGATGAGTTACTGCATCAATATTTTATGTTAAAAAACAGTAATTTATGTAAAACAGTGGCGTACCAAATGATTCATTTATAATTTAAATGCAGTTTTATCCATTAGCACTAGTTGTAATATGCAAATATTTAAAATTGCATACGTATTCGCTAAAAATAACTGGTTTCTTTAAAATTTGTCGATGTGGAAATGTAAATATTTTTGAACAAATTATTTTGTTTAATATAATTAAATTGAAATATTTTTTGACTGATATCATATTTTAATTACTCAGTTTTTATGTTATCTTATCAAATTTTTAAGTTTTATCTAGGTTTTTTAAATATTTATAAATAAATATAAATGTTGCAAAATATTAAATGGCGCTTCGCGCCCTTTTTTACGTAATTTTCCTTTATTAAACTCGTCAAATATAATTATTAATTCATAAAAATTTTCCAAGATCTAAAAATAAATAAAATTTTTTCTACCTGATGTTTATTTAAAATTTATTATTTATAACATAGTAAAGTTAAAGGCAAATATTGAATATTTTAGGTTAATAAACAAATTTTTGTTTGTTTATATATAAACGTGTAAAAAAATATAAATTGTGGAATGTAAACAAATGGAAATAATAAAAAAAAGATAAGCGGAAGTTTCGGCATGAAGTCTGCCGATTTTATTATATAATATCGTGTCTTAACTTGCTTGTACAGAATCGCATAGTTAGTTGTTGCTATACAAGAACAATGAACCTAACTCTCGATATGTTATCGTTTTAGCAGCGCGCTCAATGGAATGTTTTATTTGAAATAATTGTAAACTTGTAAGGTTTTAAATGTGCAATTATTTATATGTAAATATTAAACGAATGATTCGCGTTTTAATATTTATTTTGACTTGACTTTGTGAGTCATTATAGAAAGTTGGCTTGGTAAAACAGTTGAATGAATTGACATGCCATGTTCAAATGTTAATTGTGTTTTGACGTAGTGTTGGTTCTAGGAATATGTGCAGATTGTCTATGGAGTTGTAATTTTGCTTCTAGCTAAAGTTTATTTTCGACAAATAGAGTCTGGTCTAGGATGTGTATAAATACATAAGGACTTGGATTACATGTATTTAACTACTGACAACTTTATTTTAGAATTTTATCTTGTATATTTTTATTTTTGTTTATTTTTGAAGGAATAAAATTAAATGTACTGATTTTACATTATTATAATAATGTAATTAAATATTTGTTTCTTCATTTTTAAAGTTTGGTAACAGTTTTAATTAGGGCTTTACCTTTTAGTCGGTTAAGCCGGTTAAAAAAGTTAGCCTGGTTAAATAGCTAGCTAACCAATCGGATTAGCTGGTTAATTTTATTAGAGGGCTAATTAGTTAACGGCTTAGCCGGCTTGGCAGGTGAATTTAACCAGCTAAGCCGGCTAATTAAATTAAATTAACCAGCTAAGCCGTTAACTAATTAGCCGGCTAATAAAATTAACCAGCTTAGCCGATTGGTTAGCTAGCTATTTAACCAGACTAACTTTTTTAACCGGCTAAAAGGCAAAGCCCTAGTTTAAATAAATAAACACAAAATAATTATTTTCTGGCCCCCCTTCGATCTGGCCCCTGGGCCCCTGCCTAGTTACGGCCCTTTATATATAGCAAATAATAAAACATTTGGTATTTTTATAATCAAATTGTTGTTTTTTTTTTAATATACATAACAATAGGAGCATGTTCGGACTCCTCCGCCCCACGTAACTGACATCTGCAAAAAAAAAAAAAAATTGTTAATATTTTTTTCTATTGTATTTAGAGACTATTTACGCCATTTTCATTAAAGGAACCAATAATTCGTGTAATTTGAGGGATAGGTGTATTTTAATTAAACGCAAATTTTATATTAATTTTTAGTTTTAAGTCTATTTATTTGATTTAGGAGATCTAAAAATTTTAGAGTTTAAAATGTAATTTGTTTGATATTTCATTAAATAAATTTTAAAAAATTATGCTAATATTTTTCGAGTAACTTTTTTAGGAATCTAGCTAAAGAGAATAATATTAACAACTGTATATTTAAATTTTGAAGTACTTTTATGTAATAAACAAATTATTGAATAATTAAAAAAAGCATCTATATTTATTAGTTGCAGCTTCATATTACATTAAAAATAAAAATGACCTTTATTATAAAGTACATAATACTTGCATGCAATTTTCATAGCAAAGAAAATTCATTGATGTAGTTTATTTTAAAATGTCAAGATCACAATTTTAAAAGAGTTTCATTTCAAAAGAAATAATTACATCATAATTGTCGGACTGACTTTGAAAATATATTGTTTGTTTATTTAAAATACATATTTTTATTTAGAAAAATGAGGAATAATACCTGTAAATGAATGTTAAATATGAAAATTATCGTCGTTTATTTGAATTTCATAAATGTTTGAGACAGAAATTTGAATATGACCTATAACTACTGCCCTCTATTCTTTATATGTGACTGATAAAATTGTTCAAGTATTGTTACATGTAATTGTTACATAGTCTGGCTAGCAGGTTATGTGGTAAATAACTAGTTTAGCACATATGGTGTAAAATACGTGAGGGGATATACAGACAATTATTGTTTTTTGCACGTAGACACAGCTAGAGTCTGTCTCACGAACGCGCCATGGCAGTTAAGGTTTTTATTAGTTTTTTTGTGGTGTTTACTTTGAAAATTTGAAGAATTATATTAGGTTTTTTGTTTCTTTTGTTGTTATTCATTTTAAATTGTTGGTATTATTGAATAAATAAATATATATAAATTTAATAGCTTCAAGGATTGTTGTAATAATACTTAGATAAGTACATTTTTCTAGATTAGATATTAATTGTTTATAAACTTATTCTTTTTTGTTGTTATTGTTGAGATATTTGTAAATTTAGGTAGCTTCACGGATTTACAACAGTTCCATAGACAATTTTTTGAAATAGTTTAGAAATATTTTAAAATTTTAATGCTTAAAATGCTTGAAGAGTTTGTTCAAATTGATTAGATATTTATATATTTTAATAGCTTCACGGATTTATACTAATTTCTAGATTTGATAGTTATTAATTTCGCTTAATTTTTCATTTAATTATCAAATGATTTTTATTAAATTTCAGTTCAAATTTCATATTTTATAAATTACAGTAGCTTCACGGATTATACGATATGCAGAATTATGACAAAAAGTTTAAATAATTTTTTTGAATAATTTTATCATTTAATTATTAAATATTTTGAAAGGTTACGAAGGTTTTACCCTGATTTAATTATTTTATAAATTTTTAAAGCTTCACGGATTATACAATTTTTAAGATTTATGACAAATATATAAATATTATTAAGTTTCAGAGATTTTACAAATAATCTAAATTTAATAATTATAAATTTGTTGTTTAAATATTTTTTTAAATTTCTACATCTTCACAAATTTGTTACTTGGATACTTCGCGTGTTTATAAATAAAATATGTAAAAATTAATAATCAGTGTTAAAATTTAAATATTACTAGCTTTACAGATCTCCAGAGCATTAAAACATTTGTTGAGAATATTTTGTTTTATAATAAAACAAAGTAAATGATACATTTTTTATCGATTTCAATTAATATTATATAACGTATATATTTCAAAATAATGACAAGACAAAATAAATAAATAATCTAACATTGTGACTAAGCACAACAAGTACTTATAACAAAAGTAATCATTCAAATAATTAGATCATAGGTGTCATTAGTCAGGGTCATATTGCCCCCAGACTCGCCCACATTTCGCCGGTCATGATTTCGCAAACACTACAAAAAAATAATAAAAAGAATAGGAAGGTGTTCGGTGCTCGAACTCAAAAAATTATTTGAGGTATTTGACCTTATAGTTTATATACACACTAAATTCACATTTTGTTTAACTTGTATTTTATTAGAAAAGTCTTAAAGCAATTATAACATTTAGTTGTGTGTCTCTTTTTATAATAAATAAACTATTTTATTGATATTTTTATGAAAGTTAATATTATAACATTGTTTGTTTTAAAATAAAATATGTCCATGAAATTAGTATTAAACCGCAGATAAAATTTACTGTTACTTTACGTTGCATTTACTGCAATTATATATTTATTTTTAATTTATTATTATTGTTATTATTATTCTTTATTTATTTACAAACAAGCGGTAGAAATTATTTTATACTTCTACAGGTGTACCGTTCAACAAAGTCGTGCCATGACAATTATTATTATTTATTTTGGTTTTATTTCTAAATTTTACAAAAATTGATGTCAAATATGTATAAATTTATTATTATACGTAGTTTATTAACAAATAATGTTGTTACAAGCAGTAGAAATTAGTTTATATCGGTGTGATACTTCTATAGGTGTACCGTTCAATAAAGTCGTACCATTACAATTATGATTATTTATTTGGGTTTTATAATGAAATTAAACAAAAATTTGACTTCAAAGATGTATAAATCATTTACCAAATTTAAATAATTTTTCTTTTGTTTAAAACAACTTTGGTATTAATTTTTTTTTAATTGATAATTGATTATTAGGATTTTAATAATAATTTAAAAAAGTTAAAGCGGAAATAAAGTCATAATTTGTCATAAAGATAATTAAAAATTATTTTTTTTTGTTATTAATAAATTAGTTTGTCTATATAGTATATAATAATTCATTTATAGATAGATATTTATTATTAAATATATTGATATTTTCTATATATTACTTCAAAACATAAAAAATAACATATTTTGTCGATAATTTAACATTTTTTAATGGATATATTATAGAAATTATTAATTAAATTAGTTACCGTAATGGACACGATTTTATTGAACGGTACATTCAAATATAATTTTATTTAAGTTTCTTTTTCCCTAATTTGAACGGAAATAAATATTAATATCAAAGCCAAAACCGCAGAAACTGATAATAAATTAATAAATTTCAGATATTTATAATTTATATCTACGGAAATTATATAAATACTTGCAAAATAATTGTAATATCTACATGTGACCTTCTTTTGTAGCATACCCTTATATAGAAACGTGTTATAAACAAATTATATTGATATGCATTTTGCGGTTATGCAAATATCTTAATATTAACTTCGAGATTTCTATTGCAATTGCTTACTTTGTAAATGAATATAAGTGCAATAAATTAAATAACATATGTATGTATGTCTTATTTAAATTTCGATAGCTTCACTGAGTTTTAAAGCATCAAAACAATTTAAGAAATAGATTTTTTTGAAGACGATTCGCGTATTTATTAATAACAACATTTTAAAATATAATTGTTTATTTTAATTTTAATATAACTATGTAAAACTATTAGATATTAGAAATTTTAATAGCTTCCCCGATAAATCTAAATAAAGTGATAATAATATATACGTGCACTTGTAGTAACTTAAGCACCATGGTTTCAATTTATCATTGAATAATTCTGAATGACTTATTCAGTTCAAGGTTTGCCTTATTTACCAACATTTAGTCTTATTAAATAACTAAAATAATACTTCATTTTAATTTCAAGACAAATAAAAATTTTATTTCATAATTAAACAATATAATTCGCGATTAAAATAAAATAAATTGTTAAAGATACGTAAAAAGTGTAATATTTATTCTATATTTAGTAAATAACGATTGATTATCTATATACGTTTAATATATATTATCGATTTATTTGTAATAATTAGAATAAATAATCTACACGTGTATATAACATGTTATAGTTGCTAAAGTTAAATATATTTATTTTTACATTAGATATAAATTATCTAAATTTAACCTATTATTTTCAAATTAATATTATGTAATGTTAATTAATTAATTTTTGACTGTTGCAAATATTAAATGAAAGTATTTAAGAAAAAATTAAATGTAACTATTATTTAATAAAATGTTCTAAATTCATATAAACATTATGTAATATTAAACACCTACAAACACATGTAAATATTTCAAATAAACTACAAATAAGTTAAATATCATAGTTACAGAAATACATTTTATCATTATCGCAAATTGTTGCAAAATGATAGCGGGAAATGTTATGAAAACATACGATTTTAATGTGTTTTAAGGTTAAAATAATATTAATATTGTTGAATAACGACGATATTCATAGCTGACTATTTATTTAAATAAATATTTACAGATTTGACAGTTAATATATATTTTAAAACAAAACAATTGCTACAATATCCATGACTTGCTTATATACGTATGTATATTAAAAATAAATTGTAATTACAATTTACTATTAAAACAATTAGAACAAAAACGTATCGACATTTTTCATGGCTTACTACTTTAGTGTTTTATGATTGTTTATTGTTTTATTATTTAAATTGATAATAATGACAGGTAGAATTCATGGCAACGTTTGATTTTATTTAACTACATATTTGTAGGATTAAAATAGATAAACATCTGAGTTATTTCTTTTTCTCTGTCGTTTGGGCGTTAAAGATTTATATTTGTAAATATGTCATGAGAAATCACTAATTCTATTTACAACATGTTCGGTACTTGGCACTGCAAAGGGTCGCATTCAAATTCCTAAATTAAAATTAAACTGTTTCATATTTAGTGCGTGAAATGACGATGATGATGATGACAAAGTTCTGTTTATGCCGGCGAATCATTCGTTACTGAAGTGTTACTTTGAATTCCCGGCTTCCCGACTTCCCTGCATCCCGGCATATCCCGGTTGGCATATCGGTTTAGTATTTGTGTCTCTCTATCTGTCTCGTTTTCACGCCAAATCGCTGTTTTGTTGTTGAGTCTGTTGTTCAGGATACGCCAGTGGCGTGCGACTGCATTTTTTCACCTTTGGAATTTATTTTTAAATATCAAATGAAAACATTTTGAATATAAATAAATTTATTTTTTATATTTCGAAGGTTTTTTATCTAATTTTCTGTTAGCATTTTATTTATCTTCTATTATATTTGTTTTAAAATCTAAACATAACCTTAAAATACATAAATATATTTTGTATAAGTATTTATTTCATGAAATAATATTGAATATTCATTATATTTAAATATACATATATGTATTGCCTGAAAACATGAATTTACAATATAATACATTTGGAAAATTCATTAAACTTTCAGTGTTATGATGTAAATCAATAAATTCACAAGTTCAACAAAACAAATAAATAAAATATCAATGTTCATATACCCATAAATATAAACGAAACTCGAATTCATTGTCCTGTGAAACATTGAAAATAAAATAATTATTTGTTGCATTTAGAATATGTTTTGTTGTTAAAATAAAACATCTAGTTAACATAAAAAATAATTGAATAAATCTACAATTCAATTGTTTTAAACGATGTCACTAGATTTCTAATAATATATATGGCGTCATAATTAGTTCCTTTGTTTTTATTTATGAAAATAATCTGAAAGTGTGTGTGATTGAAAGGGTTATCATTGTTTTTAATTATTATTTTTAGATTTTTGGCTTGAGTGCAGTTGGGACCAAATGGCCTTCAGTACATTTTTGAATTCTTTGCCAAATTTTATTAGAATTCGTGTGTTGTAATTTTCCGTATTTTTTTTTGTTTATTTATATGATTATTTTCTTTTTTAAATTGTCATTATGAAAAATTAAATTTTAAATTTTGTAATTCAATATTAATAAGTTTATTTTTATTCATATTAAACTTTTTTGGTAGAATTTTGAAATTCTACATATTTTTTTAAAATTATTTAAATAATTTATATCATTTTTTAATTTTAATTCTACTTCTAAATTTATAT